>APFE030766293.1:37934-130903 GCA_000404065.3 Pinus taeda
ACTACAAGCTGCGAATCTAAGTTTACAACCAATGAGCGGATTTCGAGGTTAATCGCCTCGGCTAATAATTCAATTACAACACTATATTCAGCCACATTGTTCGTTGTACAACCCAGACACACTCCTTGAATATCTACTAACTCACCATGAGGATCGTAGATCACCCATGCCGCAAATGACAGATTGCGGGTACTGCGGGAAGCACCATCAATGAAACCAACGTAAGGTGATCCAGACATCTGTTCAAGAAGCAAAGGACACAATAAGCGGCGATCACGCCATCACATTGAGATAAAAATTAAATAAACACGCACACATACAACACACTCTTAAAAAGCATATGCATGTACAAAATAAAGAGCTCGCATGATACTTGATTCAAGTCAAGCCCTTTTCAGGGCTTCGCCTTATCGCACTGATGCATAACCGGCCTAGATAATGTAGGCATTGCTTGGCTTGTCGTATAAAATGATCAACGACACCGATGATCTGCCCATGCCCCCCGGTCGAACGAGGTTTACAAGCTAGAGGATCAGTGCCCCCTTTGGCAGAGGGACCGAGGGTTGCAACAGAGTGCAATGAAGGATCAGAGCGAGCCGTAACCAAAGCAAGTGAAGCGAGGCTCAGAGGAGGGAGGGAGAAGACACCCATGAGGGTAGGATCTTTGAAAAGCCCAACTCCCACACTCTCAAACGGAACAACGGTATGCTCAACGAATGGTACATTTCCCTCAGAAGAGGAAGCGAAGAAAGACAGCTGGTCGACCGTGACAATTTTCCCCTAATGAGGGAAACGCATGACACGGAAGAGGGATGAAGCCATGGCACGCATGGCATACATCAAACTCCAGCCCAGAAGGAGGTTATATGTGAGATTTGCGTCAAAAACCTCAACTTCTACTTCCACAGTCTTCCCTTCTAAGGTGATTGGTAGTCGTTGAAGAATACCATAAGGTCGGGATTCTCTCCCATCGAATGCTTCCAAGGTTGTTGGAGACTGACTCAGAGTCGGAGACCCGATCGCTTTCCAACATGCGATAGACATAATGCAAGTTGATGCGCCTTCATCAATGACTGTACGATGGATCGTTTTGGAATTGATGACGACTTGAATGAGAAAAGCGATCTCATGAGGCAGTCGAGGAACATGGCTCTCGAGGTCGAAGGTAATCAAATCCGAGTCCACTGGGTCGATGCCACTGATGGCCGATATCAGGGACTTACTCTGGGGGGGGCAACTCTGAAGGACCTCTAAGGCAGACATAGCTGACGGAGCCTGCGCTAAGTCCTCAACGATGCTATAGTGCTGGGCAGCACGAGCATTCAGATTATAAGAAGATCTTCTGAGTACCCCTTTCGGAGGGGGTCGGATTGTCGTCTCAGTACTCGGTCTCTCGATATTGAGGGGACCAGAGCTGGACGAAGGAGCACTTGAGGGAACCTCTGGCTCCTTCCCGGCGGACGACGGATACTCCTTTGCTCGAATTGTTACATGAACAGGAATAGTTCCAGCCATGAAGACCTGGGAACCGAAGGGAGAAGAAGAGGGATCAACCACCATTTGAGTTTGCTGAGAGGGAAAGGGTTCTTTAAGAACCGCAGGGACCCCAAGAGCACCTTTCAACAAAAGACTAACTTCGGACCGCCTAAGGCAGTCCTTAGTGTAGTGATCCTCCTCACAAATGAGGCAAGGATACTTGGGTTTGCGCTTAGCTCCTTCCTCGGCTGGAGGTTTAGAGGATTCCTGTTTGGGTTGCTCGGATTTATTTTTCCCTTTCCCCTTTTCCTTTTTCTTTCCTTTCGAGGCCTTGCCCGCCGTGGTGGACTAGACGTCGTTGACCTCGGAAGTATTACCAGAATTTAAACCACCCTGAGAAGAGTTTTCATTAGATGCACTTGACTTTTTCTTCCCAGGGTTTGACGATGATTTTTTAGAGGCCTGGTTCACAGAGCCAATGACTCCATCGACAGATGGTTTGGGCAGAGCCTTGGATGTACCAGGCCTTGGGGCGTCCGGCAAATACTCATACAAGGTACCAAACTGAGAGTAAACTAAGTCTAGGTACTGAGCGCGCACGATTGCTTGCTCTTCAGTTACACAGGCTCCGATAGAAATGTCCCGTGCAATCTTGGGGACAAAGGAAGTTGTGAATCAGTCGGTGAGGAGTTGATCAAGAATCCAGAACTTGATCAACCTGCGACGCCTTCTCCATTCATGAATATGATCGGAGATATGTGTAGCAGTATCCTGCTTAAGAGACGTAAGGAGGTGAGTCCCCGTCTCGTTCCAAATGGGTAACTGAAAGTGAGTAAGAAATGCCATGGCCAACGAATTGAAATCTTGAAATGGCGCGCGGGTCAATTCAATATACAATTTAGCGGCAGAACCAGTGAGAGTCCTTTGAAAAAGGCGAAGCCGAATCGAGTCATCGAGCCATGAATTAGACGAACACCATAAGTGATACGTCATCACATGAGCCTGAGGGTCCTCTCCGGCTTTTTCGTCGAATTTGGGACAGTCACTTGGTATCTTAGTTGGAACTGGTGGCCATTGTGGATTGTGTAAAATGGGATCATTTGTTAACTTCGACACATCGGGCAGTTCCAACGTCGCTAGAAATGGTAGCTGCGGGTTAAAGGAGATTTGTCCCGGATATGAGGTAGAGCTAGAATTCCATCCAGTTCCTGGTTGCCCCCATTGTCCTTGTCCCGATGGACCAGGTCCAAAAGAGCCTTGTCCAGAAGGATTTTGGCCGTAAGGGTTGTTTCCAGAGCTGGGTTGCTGGTTCTGCCCCCCAGCACCCCATTGGTTACCATACTGGCCAGCAGGTTGTTGATAATTTTGATAAGGATTACCCTGCGGCTGTTGGTAATTTTGATATGGGGTATATTGATTTTTCCCCTGGGGTTGTTGGTATCCATACTGAGCCTGGGAACCAGGTGACATTTGATGACCAGGTTGGGATTGATACCCACCTGAATGCGGGGGTTGGGATTGGTACCCACCCGAATAAGGAGGCTGGGATTGATACCCACCTGAATAAGGAGGCTGGGATTGATACCCACCTAAATAAGGAGGCTGGGATTGATACCTGCCCGAGTAAGGAGGTTGGGATTGATACCCGCCTGAGTAAGGAGGTTGGGATTGATACCCACCTGAATACAGAGGTTGGGATTGATACCCACCTGAATACGGATGCTGGGATTGATACCCACCTAAATAAGGAGGCCGGGATTGGTACCCGCCTGCATGCTGGGCCGTCTGGCTGGAAGGCTGTCCTGGTCGGATCTGAGACAACCCCGTTCGCCCAGAAGGTCGAGCTTGCTGAGCGAGGGGCTGCCCTTGCGCAACCGAGGATTGTCCTTGTTGACCAGATGGTTGCTAAGCGGTAGGTTGGCCTTGCTGTACGTAAGGCTGGTCCCCTTGCCCAGAAGGGTTGCCTTGCTGGTTTCCGGGTTGACCTTGCTGACCATAAGGTTGTCCTTGGTTCCCATAAGGTTGCCCCGAAGGGCAGCCTTGTTGGGTACCGGGTTGTCCTTGTTGAGCGTTGGGTTGTCTCGGGTTTCCAGAAGGTTTCCCAAGATATTTAAAAGACGGATCACTAGAGACCAAAGGTTGTCCCTGATTGGGTTGTCCTTGTGGGCCTCCCTGTTGACCTGGGTAATTCTGGCCAGAATACTGCTGCCCATGATTAGGCTGCGAGTAAGGCTGTTGACCCTGGTAGGGTGGTCCTTGCTGTCCTTGACTCTGATGGTACTAGCCACCACCATACCCGGTGGCACCCCAAGCCACGTTCAATGGAACGTAAGCCTCAACATAAGGCTCTTCAGGCAAGGAGGTATACAAGTAATGATTCTCAGGGTCATAATATGGGCCTTGCCCATCTGGGCTCTGGACATTACACAAGTACTGAAAATATGCCTCCTCTGCCGTCATATGATTGGAAGCAGGAGGAGCACCACTTGCGGGGTGCACAACTCTAGCAGTATGTGTCGATTGACCACTTTGTGCTGGACCTCGAGATGGGCCTGCAGCAGAATTGACAGCGGATGACGCTATAACGGCACTAACAACTGGAGTTGACGACGTGACACAGACGATCGGGTTGGTTGGGACTACTGTAACAGCAGTATGGTGAACTTAGGAAACAAACGGTCCTGTGGTAGGGACGATGTTTTGATCCCACACAGAAGAGGAAGCTGCAGAGTTCACAACATCCCTCAAAGATCTATAGCGCGCCGGCACCGTGATACCCAAAGGTGTAACGGTGTAGGGCGTAGAGATGATTGGGGATGTAGCCGAAATGGGAGTATTAATACTCGACATGACGGATGACCCACTCGACACAGGGGATGTGTCGCCCATATCGGAGGAAGCCATCGGAGATGGGACACCGACAGGAGTGGCAGGAAAATCCTCTTCAGAGGGCTCCCAAACAGGGTTCCAAGAAAATTCGTAGAATTCATCCTCTGGAGCTCGAGAATTAACCGGTTGAATGCTCGGAACAATGGGAAGAGCGTCACAAACCAGTGTCTCAGGGGCAACAGAAGATCGAGACCCTTGGTCACTTGGGACAGGAGACAGAGTTGATGGATCCGCCAGGATGATCAAACAAAGACCCTAAGCAAACTAAAAATAAGAGACCCTACTCAAAACTAAACGCACACAAGATCTACCAAGGTAAATGTTATCGTAGCCGAATAAATTTTATGACACCAGGACACAACTTGACCTTTTCATGTTTTAAGAGTCGAGAAAAGGACAAAAGGTGACTCTAGTCGCCTTCGAATGTTTTGAGAGCCCGAAGTGACAAATGCTCTATAGAGCCTTTTCTTTTACAGAGTCCAAAAAGGATCAAAAAGTGACTGCTATGGAGAAACTAGGAAAAGGGGTTTACCAGACAATCCGTAAAACTGCTTATGCACCTTGGCAATCGTATGAAAACCAAGGACTTTCTGTACTGCAGTCAATCTTCCCGAATGCTGTGTTCGGTGCGTTACGGCTTGTAAGGCGGCAGACACAGCTTCCTATGGATCAAGGATGCAAACCTAGTGGAGTCTCCCCATATATACGCGATGGTACGTGGAGCCCAAATCCGTGCTAGACCACAATTGAATCACACCAGGAGGAATCACCCAACCTTAATGCGAAAATAAGAGTGACTAGGTTTAACGACGCCGGAGCACGTCTCTAGCCTAGACCTCTAGAATGTTTGCGTTATGTTCCAATGCGTTTTTAAGTAAATTCGGTTTATTTTATGGTTGATCTTTTAGTTAAGTTTAGGTTTAAGGCCCTACCGTATGTAATCTTCCACAAATTCCTAGATGCAAGCTACATGCGAAAGAAAGCCATTTCGTTCGATGAATACTAACTACAAGAAGGTTAAGAGTTTCAATCAAACAAAACGAACTCAATCAACCAAAAAATCTAATGCTGCTAATGGAAAATAAACAAAACTTTTTCTTTTCAATAATGCAAATAACGAAAAGTTCTATTTCATTCGCTGTTAAATGCAAAAGAGATTATTTGATTCCTTTCTACAAGCACAATGCACTAGAACGAATTTCGAAAGATAACAACACTGAGCAAAGAAGCAAATTCACCCAATGAAGACTCAATGAAATCCCAAGACACTAAAAAAATTTTCCCCAAATCGAAAGAAAAACAAGGCTTCACATGAGCCATGTGATCTAAGCCCAAAAAAAGCTAGAATGAAATCCAAGCAAACAAGAGCAAGTTGTTCGGAAATCACTCAAAAATACTTCAACAATCACTGAAGAAAATGTGAAAACCAATCACAAGGTTAACCAGACAATCAAAGAACCCAAAACTCCCACGGGAGGCTCGACACACACGGCCACTAGATGCCCTAGGGTTGAGGTGTGAAATCGATGGAAAGAGGCAAACACCCGGAGGACAAAGGTTGCAAACTAGTCAAACAAGGCTTAAGCACACTCCAGCAACTGAAAAAGAGGTGGCAAAAAGCAAATCCAAGCTTAGACAACAAGAAAAACAAGTGGACCAAAAACTACACGGCCTGGCACGACTGTCAGGCTGCAACTCGCGCTAAACAGGGATTGGCGCGGGTTGTCAGTTAGCAACAAGGGCCACTAGCGCGACTGTGAAGGCAAAAAGTGTGCTAACAAAGTTTGCTAATTTCAAAAGAAAAATACGCAGTCCAGGGCTTGGGTCACAAGCTTAAAGCAAGTCAAAAAGTATAGGGGTAGCAAGAAATTCGATCCAAAGGCTTATGTAAGCAAGCAATCAAATAAAAACCAAAGAGACAAGACAAACTCCAAGTTGTTTAGTTTGTAAGCCAAACCGGAGATCGACTGAAGTGACTTTGATCTACTTCACTACTG
Organism: Pinus taeda; assembly: GCA_000404065.3. Classification (NCBI taxonomy): domain Eukaryota; kingdom Viridiplantae; phylum Streptophyta; class Pinopsida; order Pinales; family Pinaceae; genus Pinus; species Pinus taeda. Next base: position 44,297 of record APFE030766293.1, read on the forward strand.
CAAAGCAATAGTGTTTCGAAGGCTATCTGGCTGTGTTTCAGACTCCGTCTAAGTTTACAAATCAAGACAACAAGCTAAACTCCCCAGCGGAGTCGCCAAATTGTTGGAGAGGTAAATCCCCTCTACGGATAGAGGTGATCCCTACAAGCCCAAAACGGGTCTAGCAACAATCAGACAATGCTATCTCGCAAGTTCCTAATTGCAAATAAAGAGTAGGTAATGAAGACCTACTTGAGATCCAACGCTTTATTTCATAGAAGAGACGGCGCTCGCGTTCCTTCACCTCGGTCGGTCACGATCCTCCACTATCCACGTGAATGGACACCTGCACACAAAGAGAACAAACACAAAGCCAAGCATGAAATCTAATATATGTAATTATACATCAGTCAGGAAGGATATAATTCAACATCAACCATTACAAGTACAACAAGAATGGAACCATAATGATAGTCATCTATTTATTAATATTCAACAAAGGAGAATACAACCAGCATCCTGACGTCAAGTCCTCCTTTGGCTGGGTGCTCAAGTACACAAGTCTTGCAAAAGCTTGAAGGGGTGAGGGACACGATCTCTCTCTCTTTAGTGACAAAGTCTCCTTACTTAGGGAAAGCCTTATGGATACAAATAAGGCTTCTTGCAACTCCAACCTTTTGATGTCTTTCTTTCAGCACAAGTATTGCCACAAGAGTCAAAGCTATTAGAACCAGGACTAGCTTGTCCAAGCCATGGGAACAAGCTTTTATAGAGGAGAAGGAAGAGATAAGGTCAATCCCCCACAATCATGGATTTGGCTTCATCTCTTGGAAACTTCCATGGAATGGTGGCAAACAACTTTCCATCCAAGGAGATTCGAAGCCAAACCATCCTCACTCAACTTGGAATGAGTTTGGTGAATGAGGTGGATAGAAACTTCAGAGGTTTGAGTGGTTGAAATATTTGCCCAAACTGGTTGGCGCGATTGCGACTCTGAGACAGAGCACCAATGGCACGCCCTTTCTTTAGGATTTTCCCCATTGGTGCGGGCATAACACAGGGCACCAGCGCTAATGCAAAAAGGGCTATTTTTAGGGGCAATGAGCAGGAGATGTCTTAAGGGCATATGAAGCTCATGTTTAGAGGTAAATAAGGCAAGTGATTTCAAGTCTTGTCACTTCTCACAAGTCCCAGAATGGGTCCTCCAAGATGGCGGAGAGGGGTAACAGGGACGGTGACACACGGTGACAAATTACTGTGTAACAGGGGGTTAGAATGTAAAGTAACTCCCACATATTTTGAGGGAAGAGAATTGATTGAGAATCCTAGTAATCATGCCAAATTATTTTGCATAGTGCTAGGAGTATGGAAAAAATAAAGATGAGATTTTTCTTTGTTAATGATCACACCTAAAGCAACTTGAAATTTTGCAAGGATCCCATCAATAGTCATTTCCTCTTGGACTGAGGGCTCCCCATACATAAGGTTATCATATACAAACTACTGGTGTGTCATAGAGGTATCCATGCCTGGGAGGTGAAGCCCTTTCAGCTCATTACCATGCTTCGATACCCTGATAAAATGACCCATTCCTTCCACAAACATTATGAATAAGAATGAGGAGATCATGTCCCCTTGTAGTAAGCCATGAAAAGACTAGAATGTAGTTGATGGAGGACCATTAAGAAAGATTGAAAAGAATGGCATAGAGATCATGGATTGAATCCAAAGGATCCAATCATTTGCAAAGACAAATTCCTTTAGCACCGAAAAAAGATAGTTCGAACTTAGTTAGTCATAGGCTTTGGAGAGGTCCAACTTAATCAAAATTCCATACTTCTTATGGCTCTTAAGCGAGTGTATGACTTCATGAGAAAAGACAATTCCATCCAAGATTTGATGTCCCTCCACAAAATCCGATTGCTTGGAACTAATTATTTGGTGTAGAATAGGCTTCAGGTGACAAACAATGATTGATGAAAGGATTTTGTAAATCACATTGCATAAGAAAATGTTGAAATCCATTGGGAGTGGTTTCAACCTTAGATTTTAGAATGAGAGTAAGGAAGATAGAATTTAAGCCTCACCAGACTTGTTTGTGCTGTCGGGATTCTTCCACAAATTCTACTATTTCTGATCCCATAAAAGATCAACAAGCTTTGAAGAATTATGAGGTGAAACCATTCGGACCTAGGGATTTGTTTGCAGGAATTTCCTTGATCATAGTATCAACTTCTTCAGTCGTTATTGGTCGCATTAGAGCCTCATTATGATCTTCCATCACCAATTTGGGGATACATTGAGTAACCTGAGCTATGTCTTTTGATTGTTCATGCTCATCTTCTTTCAAAAATAAAGAGAAAATGGAGATCAATTCTCTCTTCATATCATGATGATTCTCCAAATGAATTCCATCCCGTGAAGTGGGAGACGTGATGTAGTTGCGTTGGCGGTGACTAATCATGGATCGATGGAAGAACTTATAGTTTCATTCTCCCTCGCACAGCCATTGGACTCTAGAATTTTGTCTCCATAAGGCTTCCTCCTTTTGGCGACACTCTTCCATTTGGTTCAAAAGGTGGCCTTCTTCTACGGTCAGGGTCTCAGATCTTCCATCACATATAATTTCTGCTTGGATCTCCTCCATCTGTGCCTCAAGTTTTTTTTCCTCAAAGACATCCCCAAATTCTTCTTTATTCCAGATCTTGATTTTAAGTTTAAGAGCATTTTCCTCTGAAAGGTTTGCATGTAGGATCCTTTTGACACTTCAAAAGCTTCCCACCAACCTCTTAGTTTCTCCACAAAACTAGGATGGTGAAGCTAGAAGCCTTAAAATCGAAAGGGCCTATTTTTAGGAGGGGAATGAAAGGCTATGTTTAGACAGATCGACCAATGATTTGAACCCAAGTTAGGAAAGATGTAAGCTTCTATGTACAGATATTGTAGGAGCATATCTTTAGAGATGAGAAATCTAACTAAATGGCATGCCACCTGATGATGTCCACCTCTTCTAATATTCCAAGTGTGAAACCCCTTCTTTGTATCCACATCTGCCAGGTGAAACTCCTCTATCATATCACTAAAGGCCATTGAGCACGAGTTAAGGCATCTGTTTACTCCTCATTTTTCTCCAAATTCCAGATCATGTTGAAGACCCTCCAAGGATCCAAGAAGAATCTTGAAAACATGCTCTAAGGCTGGAGATATCATCAATGAATAGTTCTTTAACTTGGGGAGTGGAAGGGCCATATACAATCGTTAGGCCAAACCATGTATCCGAGCTAAGAGGTCTAAATCTACCTGAGAGGGTATGATGTGTACCTGTCCAATCTTGGAAGATTACCTGGTTGGGATCCTAGAGCACTGCAATACCCCTTGACACCCTGATCACATCTAGCATCATCAATTCATTGTTTTTCCAATAGAATTTGCTCACCTCTTGGATTTTGGATACTGTCATTTTTGTCTCTTATATTAATACAATATTTGGTTTAGATTTGATGATTTTTTCCTTCAAAGAGTGGAGCTTACCCTTGCTGTTTAAGCCCCAGATGTTCCATGAGACTAATTTCATTTGGAAAGTGGTAGGGAGAGAGGGAAACAATCCATTATTTGCCCCATCTATCCTAAATTAAGTAGAAGTTTGCCAGCTTCCATAATTGCCTCTTTTGTTGTTTTTCGCCCCTTTTTTCCTTTGTTGGGAACATTCTGTTCCAGATACGCAAGGGCCAAGATTCCTCCATCCTTACTTGGGCCTAGAGCTCTAGGATCCCCATCTTGTTTTGTCAAATGAGAACTCCATTGGCTAAATAGGCTCCAAAAGTGGGTGATTTGAATGGAAGGGATACCTTTCACATCCACTTTGATCCATACCCTAAAAAATTCCAAGATTTTACGTTCATCTAGTCCCAATTTGTTGTTGTTTTCCCCTGTTTCCAAGACTTTTCTTGTGTGAACAAGGGTTTCTTTCACCCTTTGATCTTCCTCCAAGGTTTCTGGTGATTTCATCTTTGTTGTTACTTTTTCCGGATGTGATGAGATTTTCCTTTCCACCTCCATTGCTTGTAGAGACACTTGATTTGGTTATTCAACGTCTTCTATTGTTGGCTCTAGATTATCTAGAATGGAAAAATAATTTCAGGTCCGTCCCATTGAGGGTTTCGCTTATGGCTGGATTACATGGCTAGATCTCTGAGGCAGAGGGCCCTAATGTGCATTGGTGGGCGACGAATGAGGCCTAGAAGAACGATTCCTTCTATCTCCAGCCTATTGAAAACCTTCTTCATCTTTTTCCTTTATTGTATGTTGGGTTTCTTATGCAATAGTAAGAGGGAAATCTCGGAACATGTGATTATGTTCATGACATCGAAAACATTTGAAAGGTATATGCTCATAATCTAATGGTTGGGTCTAGATGGAATCATGATACACTAGATCTATGGACTCCGGGAGAGGAGATATATTCATATGGACACAGATGTATGCATATGCTACACACCTTCTTCTTTTTGTTATTTCTGAGACTTTAACAAATCGACCTATTGCATTTCCAATCCCTTCCAAAATATTAGGTTCCCAAAAATATTCTAGAAGTGAGTATAATCAAACCCATACCAGGGCACCCTAAAACTATTATTGTTTCGGATTGTAGCATTCTTCCCAGTAGCGGATGTACAATCCAATGCTGTTCATAAAGTATGGTCCATTTTTAAAACTTCGTTTCCTATCTTCCATATCTGCAAAAAATAGCAAAAAAATTCCCTTTGCTTGTAGTAGCAATTCATTCTGACCCTGGGGAGACCATTTGGCCTGGATCCATTGAATGATGTCCTGCTCCCATGGAAAATACCCAAAATTTTGCAGATCAGGGAATCCTCTTTCATATACTTGCGAGATTGTTCCAAATGGTTGTTCAGAATGACAAATTTTGGGTTTTTTCGGCTTTTGGAAGACAATAATTACGTCCACTCACCTACCATTGTGTTCCCATTACCAAAGTCTCTATATCAGTTGATGCATTTAGGCCCTATCCTACGTGGCTTGACTAAGCTACAATCATCCTATTAATTGTGTCACGGAAGGAGGAGGAACCCTCCCCTCCCCCACCCCCATGCGAGGGGCCACTCATAGGGACACCACCCTTCGCAGCTAGTGAAGGGAACCATAATGATGTGGGATGATATCTCCTTGGCCTAGCTGGTTGGCTAGAGGCACCTAATATAATCCCTGCAATCCTCTCAAGCAAGCTCAAACTTGAGGTTTGACCAGTGCCTAAATCTTAGTTAAACAAATATTAAGAAATCTATATATATAATATAAATATATAAATAATATATATATATATATATATGTATAATATGATAATAATCTATATATAGTATATATGTTATATATGTATATAATATATTATAATACTATATATTTATATTATATATATATATAAATATATATAAGATATATAATAGCCTAACAATAAGAAATTGAACCAAAAAACAACATTTATTAGAATAAAGATTTCGATACACAAATTGGAAAAATAAATTAAAGAATTTATACTACTTTTATTTAATTAGGTAAAAAAAAAATACTTATTTATGTATTCCTATATTACATATTTCCTCTCTTTAATTCTTAATATTATAGTACATATTGTTTCTTAATTATTTCATAAATTCGGTTTGTTTTGTTTTGTTTTGTTGTTTGTTTGTTGTTTGTTTGTTTTTTTTTTTTTTTTTTTTTTTTTTCCATTTTGGCATCTGGATTCTCTATTCTTAATTTAATTACTTTTATTCTTTTGTTTCCCTTTTCTTATACATAAAAATACCATAATATTATATATATTATAAATATTTATATAATGTTTTATTTGATTTCTTTTTCTTTCGATACATTCATTCTTTATTATTACAAGTTATTATTATATTTATTTCATAAATATAAGTAATATATATATATATATAATTTATAAATATGTTTGGTAATAAATCCAGTTATTTTGGTCCTTTTTCTTGTTATTTTTTAATTTATTAATTAATATATTCTTACTCGGGCCTAGAGCTCTAGGACCCCCATCTTGTTTCATCAGATGAACACTCCATTGGCTAAATAGGTTTTGGAAGTGGGTGAGTTGACTGGAAGGGATATATTTCACATCCGCTTTGATCCATACCCTAAAATTCCAACATTTTACGTTCATCTGGTCCCAATCTATTGTTGTTTTCCTCTATTTCCAGGACTTTTCTTGTGTGAATAAGGGTTTCTTTCAGCCTTTGATCTTCCTCTAGGGTTTCTGGCCATTTCCTATTTGGTGTTACTTTTTTCGGATGCGATGAGAATTTCTTGTCCACCTCCATTGCTATTAGAGATGCTTGAGTTGGTTGTTCAATGTCTTCTGTCATTGGATCTAGATTCTCTAGAATGGAAAAAGAATTTTTGGTCCCTCCCATTGAGGGTTTCACTTGTGGCTGGATTACAAGGCTAGATCTCTGAGGTGGAGGGCCCTGATGATATTAGGGGACGAGGGCTGAGGCCTGGAAGAACGATTCCTTATGTTGTCAACCTGTTGAAAACTTCTTCATATTTTTTCTTTACTGTATCCTAGACTTCTTCTGCAATAGTAAGAGGGCAATCCCAGAACATGTGGCGATGTTAGTGACATTGACCAAATTTGAAAGGTACATGCTCATAATCTAATGGCTGGGTCCAGATGGAATCAGGGTACACCATGTTGTGGAGGTAAATCCCCTCTATGGACAGAGGCGATCCCTACTAACCCAGATTGGGTCTAGCAACAATCGTACAACGCTACCACGAAAGTTCCTAATTGCAAATTAAAGACCAATGATGAGGGCCTACCTGGATTCCAACGCTAGTGCTTGTAGAAGAGTTGATGCTAACGTTCCCTTGCTCTAGCAGATCACGATCCCCACGATTGCCGTGAATGGACACCTGCACATACAAAGAACGACACAAACACAAGCATAAAATCCAATAGATGCAACTATATATCAGTCAGAAAGGATATAACTCATCATTATCACAAATAACAATAAGAGTGGAACCATAGCAATAGTCCTTTATTAATGATAAACGAAGGAGAATACAACCATAGTTTCGACGTCAGATCCTCCTTTGGTTGGGTGATCAGCAGCACATGTCTTGCAAAGATTTGTTGGGAATAGGAACAAGATTCTCTCTCCTTGGTTATGGGACAAGAATCTCCTTACTTAGATTTAGCCTTATGGGAATGAAGAAGGCTCTTGCAGCATGAAGCTCTTGGAAAATTTACAATTCTCAATCTCAGGAACTCTGGAACTAAATTTCCAAAGGAAAATGGACAAGCTTTTATAGATGGAGGAGGGGGAGTTGGGATCATCCAAAATATTCATGGGATTGGCTTTATCACTAAAGAAGCTTCCATGAGAGGTGGCAAACCACTTCCTCTCTATGGAGATCCGAAGCCAAACCACCCAACTCAAGATAGATTCAGTCTAGGAGTTGGTTAGGATGAATCTTCCGTTGTTGGTTTGTCAAAAAACACCACTCATTATGGTTGGCGCGAGTGCAACTCTATGACAGAGCGCCAACTGGCGCACCCTCTTTAGAGGATTTCCCCCATTGGCGCGAGTGCTGCACTGTGGAACCGCGCTAATGGAAAAAGGGCTATTTTTATGGGTTTTTAGCAGGGGATGTCTTCAGGGAAAATGAAGTTCATGTTCAGGGGAATGCAATGCAAGTGTTTGCAGGTCATGTCACTTCTTGTAGGTCCCATAATGAGTCCTCCAAGATGTGGGAGAGGGGTAACAGGGACGGTGACAAATTGCTGCGTAACAGATGCCCCCTAAAGCATGAGGCCCGAGAGAGAGAGGGGTGAAATGCTTTACAAGAACATGTCCAACCGAAAACACTGCCACTGGAAAACCTGCGTGGAGAAGTACAACTGATATCTCAAGTACATGATATATGTGGTATGGGCACAGCCATCCATAGCAGAGTACATAAAAATCTAGATCCAAGGTATGGACGCAGCCATCCAGCGAGGATCGATAAATATACTCAGGCATGGTCGCAGCCATCCAGTGAATGAGTCATATAATAATCATAATAATCCACAAAATCGCAACCTGGATCCCAACAGAGAAAATCCAGGGTCTTGCGCTCCATCTCGACCCGAAAAAAGTACAAGTTCAAGCATGAGAATATAGGAGTCGAAGTCAAACATGCAGGAACATCATTTGATTACCAACCAATGATGAAAACTGTTAACAGACGTGAGAGGTACCACCAATAATGAAAATGACCCTCAAGGTACTATAGGTACAATCTATGGTGTGCGAATCAGTGAGCCGGCATCGAACACCCATAGAATCATTCGATCGAAGGCCAATGATGAAAACCTCACGTTGAACACGAAGAACCTACCATTGAGGCATGCAGGCTCTAAGGCACCTGAAGGGAGTCTCTAGGTCAACTTCCTGGATAATGAGCTGAAGTCGACAGGAAGTGACCTTGATCGAAGGTGGGCCATAGTATTTCCCACATCATCAATGCGAGACAGAGGAGGATAATAGGTTTTTTGAATCAGGATTATGTGAGTTATCAGAGGGAGGTTGATTATTTCGCAGAGGTCAAATTCTCTTGAACATATCAGTAGCACGAAAGTGGACTTGGCAGTATTTGACATCAAATGATTAGAGGTCATGGTGACAAGGCAATGAGAAGATGAGAGGTCAAACAGGATCACCCAAACCCACGGAAGCAAGTGAAACATGAGATGAGATGCCCCCACCCAGACACGAATGCAGACAAGTGCCATGTTCAAGAGCGACATACTGCCGACACAACAATGATTCTGGTTCCATTTCCCCACCATTTATGGCGAGTACCCCGGTTATTTTTAATGGCAAGATTGACGGGGATAGCATATGCTTGTAAAGCATCATTTCGACGAAATCCAATGTCATCAAGTTTTAACGAGTCTGACAAAGGAAGAACTCAACATCTTTTCATGTTTAGAGAGTTTGAAAAGACAGCAGAAAAGTAAACTCCAAGGGTGTCCTTTTTCATAAAGTTGTGTCTCTCAAGCCCGAAAAAGTATAAAACAATGCTTGAAAGAACCGCCTGACCATTATGATCGACGAGCACTTTTCATGATTAGTGATTTCGACTTGAAAAAGTAAAAAAGAGATTGAAAACCACGTCGTTTTGTAACCGTTAACGAGCCTAAAACGACAAGGGCCCGACGATCTTTTTGTCTTTACACGGTCAGAAAAGAGTTTAAAGACGACCGCCTCTCTTTTACGTTTAGCGAGTCGAGAGGAATAACTCGGCATTCTTTTCATATTTAGAGAGTCAGAAAAGAGCAGAAAGATGACTCCATAATGGCTTTTTCGTGTATTTACCGAGTTCGAAAAAGTATAAAATACAACTCGTTTCATTGTCTAAGCTGCATAAAAAACTTGTCGCTGCACAAAAACAAGTGTAAAACGCATTTTTGACAAAAATATATTAAAATATTCATGAAAAATGACTTTAAAAAACATTTTGAGTTAAAAAAGCCATAAATATGGCAAAATGGTAAAAACCAAATTTACGTTTTACTTTTACCTCATTGGAGAGCAACAGTAGTGCTTTTGGTGTGCAATCTGCGGGTGGCGATTGCGACAAATTTGTGCGACCATTTGGAGCGTTGTCAGTTCCAGCTAAGAGGCACCTTCTCATACTCCATTTTGGTCCATTTTTTAGTCGTTTTTGCTTGTTCCATCGACCTCTGTGGAGGGAGTTTGAAAAATTAGGGCTGCGCCCATTGGCGCGGGTATCGGGCACGGACCCGTGCCAATGGGCCTTTTTATCCCAAAGGGCTGCGCCAATGGGTGCGACCGTTTTAAAAACAGTTGCGCCAATGGCCGAGCGCATTTGTTTTTCAAATTTCAACATTTTAAAACTAATTTCAATGCATTTCTAGGTTTACCAAAGATCTAATTAATGTGTTTTGATCATGTGGCTGCAGGGAAATGAAAAAAATGGTGGTCCAATGGAAGGAAAGGGAGCATGATAGAGTGGATGAATTGGCCATAGTAGATGAAGGTTGCATGGAAGCCCTTAGAAATTGCGGGCTAAAAAAATTCTTCCTCACGCCTTACCTACAAGCTCAACTGGAGCTCTTACGGTACTTGATCAATCTTTGGGACGATCACGAGCAAGTGTTCCGTATATGAGATCAAGTGTTGGAACTAGATGTATCTGATGTTTACTTCATCACGGGACTGTCGCGTAGAGGGCCAGTGCCCCTATTGATAGGTAGCAGGTCATCTGGTGAGAAGATGGGCGAGGTGATGGAATAGGTGTGCCCAGGGGCACAATTCGGATCCGGAAGTTCAAAGGTGGATATTGCCACTATTCGGGATCTAACACTCAAAGCGGTGTTATTTACCATCACACAGATTGTGGGGGTGCAGGCACCCCACGAGGCAATAAAAAACCAACTCATATTGGCCACAGAGTGTCTAAATTTGACTATCTTTGATTGGGCCACAACGGTGACTACCAACATGAAGAGACAACTTACTAAAGGTAAGCGAGGCAAACTGCAGTAGTTTGGGTATGGTTCAATTTTGGTAATGTTCATTCTGGAACGGTTACCAATCTTTCAGGTCCAAGGGGCCTTCGTACCAGATCTGGTGCCATGAGAGCTAAGAATGGCTCGTTGGGCAGCACTGATGCCTAGAGGGGGAGGAGGCCAACAAATGTCTTGGAGGCCAGAGTTTTTTGGGTGGCTCCACCGCCAGCTGATTGTGGTCGAGGATTGGCCGTATGCAGGGACTGACTTCACAGGTGACCTGGATCTCCCACTGCCAGAGGGAGAGGATTGGGATGAGGAGCTAGGTATGACCTCTTTTTTGATTTTATTTGTTATAAATTTTTTTTTGTTAATACATGCTTGTTTTAACAATAATTATATGTATATGCAGACGTTGGCCCAGAGTGACCAGCCGACATGTCTCCTATCTAGAGGAGAAACCAGCCTGCAATAGACCCTCAGGAGGAGGGTGCTGAGGGGGGAGAACTTATCCAAAACCTTGAGGGTATTGCTCGAGGGATTCCGGATTATGCTCGGCTAGCGGATGTCCCGTTAGCGTACATACAAGATGGGAGTGCCCAGTCACGTCCACCATCTCTTGAGATGCCTAGTGCGAGCAGTGACGTGCTACTATATATATATATATATATATATGGTTTATTGTTTTTTATGCTTCTTATGATATTTTAAATTACGTGTTATGCAAATGTCTGTCCAATACATAATTGGCTAATGCATCAGTTAACATATTAAATCGTCTTGGAATATGTTGATATGTGATGAAATCAAAATCCCTTTCTAACAACTTAACACATAGATATAACCTTAAAATCCGATGGTCTCTAACGGAATATCGCCCATTGAGTTGGTGGACGACAAGCTGAGAGTCCAAGTTCACAACCAATGTTCGAATACCGAGATTAATCGCCTCGGCTAGTAACTCAATCACAGCACTATACTCAGCAACATTTTTTGTGGTACAACCTAGACAAACCCCTTGAAGCTCTACTAGCTCACCATGAGGATCGTAGATCACCCATGCTGCAGAGGACATGTTGCATGTACTATGGGAGGCACCATCAACGAAACCAACGTAAGGCGAACCAGAAATCTGTACAAGAAGAAAAAAGGCACAATAAACGACAATCACGCTGACACACCAAGCCAAAAACATGAAAACATGAAAACATGCACACACAACACACTTGCTAAAGCACATGTATTTACAAAATAGAGTGCCTAGAATTCATGCATAATATTTTTTCAAGTAAAGCCCATTCTGGGGCTTATCCAGGGGATTCCCTTCATAGTCAATTAGCTCGTAGGCCCCTTTTTGCAAAACTCTCTTTACAATGTAAGGCCCCTGCCACATGGGCTCAAATTTCCCTGCCCCCAGCTTATCATTGGCTTGATCGTAGAGCAGGACTAAATCTCCCTCAACAAAAGAACGAGGATGAACAGTGTGATCGAAGTGAGTTTTCACTCTCTTCTTCTGTGCTTCGATAGCTAAAGAGGCTAGTTGACGAGTCTCATCTAGTCGCTCCAGGTAAAGAAGGCGTTCCTCTACCAGAGTAGTTTCGGGGAGTAATTCGACGTCTAATTTTAACGAGGGGATCTCACACTCGATGGGAAGAGTAGCCTCCAATCCATAAACCAATTGGAAAGGAGTGAAACTGGTGGCATCTTTCACAGATGTTCGGTAGGCCCACAAGGTAGAGAACAACATCAAGTGCCAGTTGGACTTAAGCATGCTAATGGTTCATTGAAGCATCGTAACTAGAACCTTTTTGACGGCTTCTACTTGGCCATTGGCCTGAGGATAATATGGAGTCAAGCTATCGTGCCATAAGCCCAACTGGGTTGTAAGCTCAGTCATCATATGATTACGGAAATGCTTGCCGTGATTAGTGACGATGGCTTGAGGGACTCTGAACCGTGAGATAACATGATTAAATAAAAACTGCACTGCGGTGTGACTATCTTTAGATAATGTGGGCATCGCCTCAACCCATTTTGTGAAGTAATCAACGACAACGATGATATACCCATGCCCCTCAGCCGAGCAAGGGTTACAGATCATATAATCAATGTCCCATTTTGCAAAAGGGTCGACGGTAACAACGGGGTGCGGTGGAGTGAGAGGCGCACACATCTTCCGTTGGTAGATTTGGCACTCGTGACAAGAGCGGACAACAAGAATGCAGTCCTTAAAGATGGAGGGCCAAAAGTAACCAGCACAGAGGATTTTCTGTGCAGTAGCATATCCGGACATGTGACCGCCACAGGCACCAGAGTGGTAGTCATTTAAAACTTTCTCAGCTTCCTCGAGTGTTAAGCATTAGCTGAGAACAGAATCAATGCCGAGGCAGTACAGGGTGTCCCCAACAATGTGATATGGTTGGGATTGATGGCGAATCCGTCATCGAGCATCCTTAGATGTCTTGGGACGAAAAGAGGACGTCTATAAATAAACAATGATATCCCCGTACCAGGGATAGAGGGTGCTGATTAAGAAGAGGGTTTCGTTTGGAATATGATCCTCTAACCGAGAGGGCGCGGTAAGAGATGGCAAAGAGAACAACAATTCAACGAAGACAAGGGATTTCTTGGACTTGGCAATAGTGAATTCCAAGTCGAACTCTTGGAGGATAACAATCCACTTCAAGTATTTGCCCCCCAGCAGCTGACGTGACAAGATGTATGTCATTGGATTGCAATCAGAGATCACTGTCGTAGTGTGCAACAAGATATAATGGTGGAAGTGTTGGACGGTACAAACGGCGGCCAATGCCAACTTCTCGATGTGAGCATATCAAGATTCCGTATCTAATAAATTGTGGCTGAGATAATAAATGACGTGCTCAGTGCCATCATCATCATCTTGAACGAGAACCATGCCAATAGTGGTATTGACAGCGACAAGATACAAGGTGTAATCACGATGATAATTAGGAGGACGCAACAAAGGGGTGGAAACAAGGAGGTCCTTGAGGTGATCGAATGACTCTTGAGCAGTGACATCCCATCGAAACGAGGTGTCTCGCTTTAGTAACCGTGTAAAACCTTTGGCCACCTCGGCATAGTTCAGAATGAAGCGTTGTAAAAAATTCTCTTTACCCTGCAAGCTCTGCAATTGCTGCAAGGAAGCAAGGGGAGGAAGATTCAGAATGGCCTTGACTTTAAGGGGATCTAGACGGATGCCCTCTCGAGAGACGATGAACCCGATAAGTCTGCCAGACTCTACGCAGAAGACACACTTATGCGGGTTGAGCCGAATACGGTAGTGTCGACAGCGGAGAAAGATTTCGTGGAGATGAGTGGGATGGTCTTGATGCTTAGCTGAATGAGCTGGTAGATCATCGAGGTAAGGTTGCACGATGTGTCGAATATCATGGAATGCATAAGACATCACGCGTTGGAAGGTAGCATCGACGTTCTTCAAACCGAAACGGATCTTTTTGTAAGCGAAAGTGCCCCACGGACAGATAAAGGCGGTTTTGTGCTGATCGGTTGGTGCAATATTAATTTGGTTATAACCAGAGAAACCATCCATAAACGAGTATATCTCACTTCTGGCACACTCATTAATGAGATGGTCAATGAAGGGTGTGGGGTAGTTATCCTTGGGACATGCTCGATTAATATCATGGTAATCAACACAGACCCTGATGGTACCCTGCTTTTTATCCATAGGGATGATATTGGAAACCCAATCCGTTAGTGGGATGGGGTAGATAAAACCAGCCTTGAGAAGCTTTTCGACTTCCGCTTTAATGGCCGCAGCCTTTCGGGGGTGCACGGGGCGTAAACACTATCAGACAGGCTTAGCTCCCGGATACTGGGTATCTCATGCACCACAATGTTTGGGTCGCTGCCAGGCCTTTCTTCGTAAGACCAAGCAAAGACGTCACGAAACTTGCGGAAAAGACCAATATAAAGCTGAATTTCCTCAGGAGTACAAGTTACTCCAACATGGATATGCTCGACAATCCTTGGTTTAACAGAGATGTCGATTGGTTGGGTTTGCGTGATGTTTCCCATGTTCCCTTCAGAGGACACTTGATATACTTGGATGGGTTTCTGAAGGGGTTGTGCGGGGAGACAACGAGCAAACCGCTCGAGACAGGAAAGCATTTCCCGATGGGTAGGGAGGAACGAGGATCAATGGTGAAGATTGGACCAAGGGGGTTCCTTGAGAGACATAGTCTCTATAATGGCTTCATCAGAAAGAAATGTTTCCTGTAAAGGATCCAAAGAAGCATAGTCTCCAAGCCAAGGGGAATGAGCATACGAGTCAAGAGATCGACTCAAAGAAGCAGATTTAGGAGGAGGAGCCGATACAGAAACAATCTCGACGTAGTTGAGCTCGGCGGGACTCAACGGCATCTCGTCGCCCCATGATTCTATCTGGTCAATGGGGGGAATAACCCAAGGATCAGAACAAACCGAAATCATATTGACAAAAGCGATGTTCGGAGGCGGGAGTGAAAATACCCCCATGAGGGCGGGATCTTTAAAGAGCCCAACTCCCACACTCTCTAATGGAATGGAGGTATGCTCCACAAAAGGCACATTGCCTTTGGAAGAGGAAGTGAAGAAAGAGAGCTGGTCTACTGTGATAATTTTCCCCTGATGAGGGAAACGAATCACACGAAAGAGAGATGAAGCCACGGCTTGCATCGCATATGTCCAGCTCCGTCCCAAGAGGAGGTTGTAAGTAAGATTAGCATCAATGACTTCAACTTCCACTTCGACAGTCTTCCCTTCCAAATTAATAGGCAAGCGTTGGAGGATACCGTAAGGGCGAGACTCTCTCCCGTCAAAGGCTTCCAAGGTTATAGGAGACTGACTCAAGGTTGGAGAACCAATAGCCTTCAAACAAGCAACAGACATAATGCAAGTGGAACCGCCTTCATCAATAACCATACGATGAATCGTTTTAGAATTGATGATGACTTGGATAAGGAAGGAAATTTGGTGAGGCAGCCTCCGTACATGGCTCTTGAGATCAAAAGTAATCAAATCCGAGTCGGTTGGGTCAATGCCACCGATGGCCGATAGCAAGGACTTCCTCTGGGGGGGGGGGCAGATCTGGAGAACTTCTAGAGTGGACATAGCTGACGGAGCTTGAGCTAAGTCCTCAATGATGCTGTAGTGCTGAGCAGCACGAGCATTAGGGTTGTAAGAAGATCTCTGGAGTACACCTTTAGGAGGGGGTCGAATAGGCATCTCATTGCTAGGTCTCTCGATATGGAGCTGACTAGAACTGGGCGGGGGAGCGCTTGAGGGGACCTCAGGCTCCTTCCTGGTAGGTGACGGATATTCTTTTGCTCGAGTAGTAATATGAATGGGAATCGTTCCAGCCATGAACACTTGAGAACCAAAGGGAGAAGAAGATGAGGATGGGTCAGCCACCATTTATGTTTACTGCGAGGGGAAAGGTTCTTTCAGCACCGCAGGAGTCCCAGAAGCGCCTTTCAACAAGCGACTAACTTCCTAATGCCTTGGGCAGTCTTTGGTGTAGTGATCCTCATCACAGATAAGACAAGGATACTTGGGTTTATGTTTGGCTCCTTCCTCGGGTGGAGGTTTAGGGGAGTCCTGCTTGGGTTGATCAAATTTATTTTTCCCTTTTCCCTTCTTTTTTCCTTTCGAGGCTTTATCCGCCGCGGTGGACTGGACGGCGTTAATCTTGAAAGTATTCTAGAATTAGATATAGCCTGAGAAGCATTTTCGTTTGAAACATTCGACTTTTGCATCCGAGGGTTCGCGGAAGATTTCTTAGAGGACGGATTTACAAATCCAATGACACCGTCAATAGATGGATTTGGCAGAGTTTTGGACGTTCCGAGCCTCGGGGCGTTAGGCAAATAATCATATAGGGTACCAGACTAGGAATAAACCAAGTCAAGGTACTGAGCACATGCAATGGCTTACTCTTCAGTTACACAAGTCCCCATGGCAATGTCTTGTGCGATAGCAGGGGCAAAGGAGGTTGTAAGCCAATCGGTAAGGAGCTGATCAGGAATCCAGAACTTAATCAAACGACGATTCTGTCTCCATTCATGTATATGATCGGAGATGTGCGTGGCCGTGTCCCGTTTACGAGATGTGAGGAGATGGGTTCCCGTCTCAAACCGAATTGGCAACTGAAAATGAGTTAAAAATGCCATTGCCAACGAGTTAAAACCTTGAAAGGATCCGCGAGTTAGCTCAATATACCACTTAGCAGTAGAGCCAGTAGGAGTCCTTTGAAAAAGGTGGAGTCGGATTGAATCGTCAAGCCACGAATTGGATGAACACCAAAGATGATAAGTGATAATGTGGGCTTGGGGGTCTTCTCCAGCTTTGCCATCAAATTTGGGACAATCACCGTGAATCTTGGTTGGAACTGGTGGTCAGAATGGATTATGAAGGATAGGATCATTAGTCAATTTTGACACATCCGGCAGTTCCAATGTTGCTAAGAAGGGTAACTGAGGATTGAACGACATCTGTGGCCGCGAGTATGGGGTAGCACCAGGGTTCCAACCAGTTGTTGGTTTCCCCCATTGATTTTGTCCGGATGGACCTAGCCCATAGGGGTTCTGTCTGTAGGGATTTTGTCCATAGGAGTTATAGCCATAATTGGACGACTGACCCTAGATTTTCCCCCCAGCACCCCATTGATTACCAACTTGACCTGTAGGAGCAACATACTGTTGCTGGTAATTCTGATAAGGAGTTACCTGCATTTGTTGATAATTTTGGTACGGGGCAAACTGAGCTTGCCCTTGGGATTGCTGGAAACCATAAGGTTGTTGGGCTCCATACTGAGCCTGGGGACCAGGCTGTGCTTGATAAGGAGGTTGATATTGAAACCCAACTTGCGTTTGAAGACCAGCTTGGGTCTGGGGCCTAGCCTAGGGCTAGAAACCGAGTGGAGCTTGAGAAGCAACAACCATTTGCATGCCTGGTTGAGCAGCCCCAGAAAGATGTCCTTGAGAGGATCAGGGTTGGGCCACCTGGCCAGAAGGTTGCCCTGGTTGAGTTTGGGATTGACCCACTTGCCTAGAAGGTTGAGCTTGCTGGGTGTTGGGTTGTCCTTGTACAACTGAGGGTTGTCCCGACGAACCAAATGGCTGAGCGAACTAGACGATTGGTTGTCCTTGAGGTTGACTAACTTGTCCAGACGGTTGACCAGACTGGATAGTGGGTTGGCCTTGCTGTACGTAAGGCTGACCACCCTGCCCAGACGGGTATCCCTATTGGATCCCAGGTTGTCCTTGTTGCATATAAGGTTGTCCTGGATTTCCAGAGGGTTGACTGGAAGGGTATCCCTGCTGGACCCCAGGTTGTCCTTGTTGCATATAAGGTTGTCCTGGATTTCCAAAGGGTTGCCCAAGATAAGTAAAAGATGGACCACCATAGGCCAAAGGTTGTCCCTAAAAGGGTTTTCCTTGTGGGCCTCCAGGTTTCCTGGGATAAGATCGCCCATAATACTGTTGTCCATAAGAAGGTTGCATGTAAGATGGCTGACCTTGATAAGGTGGTCCTTGATAAGGCGGTCCTTGATCTGAAAGGGGTGCTTGGCCACCACCGTAATGAGTGGTACCCAAAGCAATGTTTAATGGGACTGAGACCTCAACTGCAGGCTGAGATGGCAAGGATCCAACATAAAGATGATGTCCTATGGGATCATAATAATTAAATGGACCTTGCGAGCCCGCATTATGGATAGTTTGCAAATACTGATCGTATGCCCCCCTGCTGGAATGGAACTAGAAGAAGGTGGGGCACTAAGTGTAGGATCGACAACTCTAGATGTAGGTACCGACTGGCCACTATTTAGCAAACCATGGGACAGACTTGCAATAGTGGTTACAATCGAGGATGCCGTAACGACACCGACAACAGGTGCTGAAGAAGCTACACAGACAGTCGGAATATTCGGGACTGAAGTGATAGCTGTATTGTGAATTTGAGGAATGAAAGATCCCGAAGTGGGAGTGATGTTGCGATCCCACATGGTACCCGAGGAGGAGTTCCTAGAACCCATAACATCCCTCAAAGCCCTATAGCATAAGGGCAACGTGACACCGAGAGGGGTGACACTGAAGGGTGGGGTTTCGATCGAGATAGGAGTTTTGACACTCATCACAACAGGTGTTTCACTCGCGATGGGAGATGTGTCATCCATATAAGAGGAAGACATTGGGGCCAAAACACCAATAGGAGTAAAAGGAGTATCCTCTTCAGAAGGCTCCCAAACAGGGTTCCAATGTAAATTGTCAAAATCGACTTTTGGAGTGCGGGAGTTCAGTGGCTGGATACTCGGAATAACAGGGAGAGTACCACTACCAATCGGTGTCTCAGGAGCAGTAGAAGAAGGAGACCCTTGGTCATTCGAGACAGGAGACGGGATCGATGATTCCGCCAGGATGATTCGATTCAAAAATCCTAGGCAAACTAACGAGAAAGGACCCTACTCAAACTAACGCAAACAAGATCTAACAAGGTAAATGTGAACGTGGCCGAATAAGTTTTAAGACACAAGGACATAACTTGACCTTTTCATCTTTAAAGAGTCGAGAAAAGGACAAAAAGATGACTCTAGTCGCCTTCGAATGTTTAATGAGCCCGAAGTGACAAATGCTCAAATGAGCCTTTTCTTTTAGGGAGTCCAAAAAGGGTCAAAAGTGACTACTCTGGAGAATTAGGCAAAAAGTTTACCAGACAATCCGTAAAATTGCATATACACCTTGGCAATCGTATGAAAACCAAGGACTTTCTGTACGGTAGTCAATCTTCCCGAATGCTATGTTCGGTGCGTTATGGGTCGTAAGGCGGCAAACATAGCTTCCTAGGGATAAAGGATGATAACCTAGTGGGGTCTCCCCATATACTCGACGGTACGTGGGAGCACAAATCTGTACTATACCACTATTGAGTCACAGAAGGAAGAATCACCCAACCTTAAGTGGAAACAAAAGTGACTAGGTTTAACGACGCCAGAGCACGTCTCTAGTTTAGACCTCTAAAAAGTGTGCATTATGTTCCAATGCGTTGTTAGATTCATTCGGTTCATTTTAACGTTGACCTTGTATTATGTTTCAGTTTTCAGGCCTTACCATATGTAATGTCTCAAAATTTCCGAAATGCAAACTATATGCCACAATATGTCATTTCATTCGATGAATGCTAGCTACAAGAGAGTTTGAGAGTTTTCACACAAACAAAATGATCGCAAAACAACGAAGAATATCTCTAATGCAGCTAATGGAAATTAACAAACTTTTCTTCAAGGTCACTAATCACTAATAACAATGAAAAGCTCTAATTCTCATTAACTAATGCAAAGCAAAAGAGATTTTTTTCTTTTATGTTAATTGCAAAATGCACTAAACAAACTTTGAGAAATTATAACAAACAAATTCCACTCAATACAAGCACATTCAGATCCCTAAATCGCAAAGCAATCCTTCAAAGAACGAGAAAAGTCCCAAAGACACCAATGAGCTGTGTAATCTAGGCCCAAAGCGAAACAAAGCGAAATTCAAGTGAGAAAGAGGCAAGTCACTCAAATAACGCAATAAAATGATTTACAACCACCAAACGAGTGCAAGGGAGCAATTAGAGAGTGGCGCGGGTTGTCAACTAACGCCTTTTGAGGAGTGGCGCGGGTTGTCAATGAGCAACTAGTGCCAATGGGCGCGACTGTAATGCTATAAAAGCGCGACAGTCAAGTTTTCTATGCAAAAATAAAAAACAAGCAATCCAAAGCTAGGCCAACAATAGCCAAGTACACCAAGAGGCGAGAAACAGCAAAAGAACTCAACCCAAAAGGCTAGCCAAGCAGGAAAAAACCAAGAAACAACCAAGAAACAAGACAAGTTCCAAGCTGTTCAGTTCGTAAACCAAACCGGAGATTGAATGAAGTGGCATTGATGTACTTCGCTAATGCAGAGCAATAGCATTTCGAAGGCTATCTGGCCGTACTTCAGGCTTCGTCTAAAGTTTACAAATCAAACAAGAAGCTGACTCCCTAGCGGAGTCACCAAATTGTTGTGGAGGTAAATCCCCTCTACGGAGAGAGGCGATCCATACTAGTCCAGATTGGGTCTAGCAACAATCATACAACACTACCACGCAAGTTCCTAATTGCAAATTAAAGACCAATGATGAGGGCCTACCTAGATTCCAACGCTTGTAGAAGAGTTGACGCTCCCATTCCCTTGCTCCAGCAGATCACGATCCCCATGATTTCCGTGAATGGACACCTGCACATACAAAGAACGACACAAACACAAGCATAAAATCCAATAGATGCAACTATATATTAGTTAGAAAGGATATAAATCATCATTATCACAAAGAACAATAAGAGTGGAACCATAACAATAGTCCTTTATTAATGATAAAAAAAGGAGAATACAACCATAATTCTGACGTCAGATCCTCCTTTGGCTGGGTGATCAACAGCACATGTTTTGCAAAGCTTTGTTGGGAATAGGAACAAGCTTCTCTCTCCTTGGTTATGGGACAAGAATCTCCTTACTTAGATTTGGCCTTATGGGAATGAAGAAGGCTCTTGCAGCATGAAGCTCTTGGTAACTTGACAATTCTCAATCTCTGGAACTAGCTTGCCAAAGGAAAATGGACAAGCTTTTATAGATGGAGGAGGGGGAGTTGGGATCATCCACAATATTCATGGGATTGGCTTTATCACTAAAGAAGCTTCCATGAGAGGTGACAAACCACTTCCTCTCTATGGAGATCTGAAGCCAAACCACCCAACTCAAGATAGATTCAGTCCAGGAGTTGGTTAGGATGAATATTTCACTGTTGGTTTGTTAAAAAACACCACTCATTATGGTTGGCGTGAGTGTGACTCTGTGATAGAGCGCCAACTGGCGCACCCTCTTTAGAGGATTTCCCCCATTGGCACGAGTGCTGCACTGTGGAACCGCGCCAATGGAAAAGGGCTATTTTTATGGATTTTTAGCAGGAGATGTCTTCACAGAAAATGAAGTTCATGTTCAGGGGAATGCAATGCAAGTGTTTGCAAGTCATTTCACTTCTCGTAGGTCCTAGAATGAGTCCTCCAAGATGCGGGAGAGGGGTAATAGGGACGGTGGCAAATTGCTATGTAACACATCAAATCTAAGGACTCCGAGAGAGACTAAGATATATTCATATGGACACAGATGTAGGCATATGTTGCATGCCTTCTTCTTTTCATTATTTATAAGACTTTAACAAATTGACCTATTTCATTTATGATCCCTTCCAGAATACTGGGTTCCCAAAAATCTTCTAGAAGTGAGAAAAATCAGACCCCTACTAGGGCATCATGGATTTTTTTCTTTTTTTAACATTCTTCTGAGTAGAGGATGAATAGTCTAATGTTGTTTGTAAAGTATGGTCCATTTTCAAAGAATCCTTTCCTGTCTTCCAGATCTGCAAAAAATATGGTAAAAAATCCCTTGGCTCATAGTCGTAGTTCAATCTGACCCCGTAGAGACCATTTGGCCTAGATCCATTGAATGATGTCCTACACCCGTGACAAGATACCCAAAATTTTGTAGATCAGGGCATGACCTTTCATATAAATGCGATATTGTTCCAAATAGTTATTCGGAATGACAAACTTTGGTTTTTTTTTTCGGCTTCTGGAAGACAACAATTGCGTCCTCTCATCTGACATTGCACTCCCATTACTGAGGTCTCCATATTAGCTGAGGCATTCAGGCCCTATCCTATAGAGCTTGAATGAGATGCAATCGCCCCATTAAATGCATCGCGGAAGGAGGAGTCCCCCCATGTGAGGGGCCATTCATAGGGCACTCACTCCTCACAACTAGTGAAGGGAACCCTAATGACATGGGATGAGATATCCTTGGCCTGGCTGGCTGGCCAGAGGCACCCAATATGTTCCTTGCAATCCTATCAAGCAGGCTCAAACTCGAGGTTTTCCGAGTGCTAAAATCTTAACTAAACAAATATACATATACATATATATATATATATATATATATATATATATATATATATATATATATATATATTATATATATATATATATAATATTACACATACATACATATATATATACAGAAAAACATACAACATACATAACATACATACATACATCATACTACATAATAATACATACATACATACATACATACATACATTATTATAATATATATTATATATTATTATATATATATATTATATAATATAAATATATATTATATATATTAATGAAACGAAACATAAAAAAAAAATAAAATAATTAACATAAATTAGATAAATATTACAATATATATATAACCTAGAATAAGAAAATGGAAAAATGAAATAAAAAACTTAAATTAAAATAAGATTCCAAGACACAAATTGGAAAAATGAACCAAGGACCATTATATTATAATAATAAGAATTAAAGAGATAGGAAATATGTAATATAGGAATGCATGAATAAATATATTTTTATTTATCTAATTATTTAAAAGAACTATAAAATTTTGTGGTATGTTGCTAATTTTATACTTCTTTATAAGGGAATATTTAGAGCACCTCTAAGATAACTTCGCTCATGGTTCCACAACCTCTGTCACTTAGGGTTCTGCCCATCCTCTGTTGCTTTGCCTGTCGAATTCATTTGGGTGAAAGTTTAAGTATATGTTGCTGGGCGGAGCCACCAAGAAATGATCCATTGCTCATTGGTGGCAGAGTCATTTAGCTCAGCAGAGGTTTCAGTTTCGAATCCCTTGCCTCCCATATAGAGCCCGTCAATTTTTTTAAATGTGACAACGTTTGGTTAACATTTGATTCGGCGGTGGAGGTCAACATATAATTTCGTCGGCATTTGGGAAACGGTTATATGTTGTGTTGGTTCCACTGGGGTTGGGTGGGTCTGCCGAGGGTGTCCCTCCCACCCACTATATATAATATAACATTGTTGTGGAGTGGTGGGGTTGGTGGCTCACCACCCCAATTATATTTTATTTTTTATTTTTTAATAACACAATGGTTCCAACTTTCCCATTGGAAAATAAGGGATATGAGAAAAATTAAAGAGGCGACAAATTCACTTGTTCCGGTTGTAGGATTCCGTGCATTGGGACTCTGCAAAATTGTTGCCTCGTTAGTGACTACCACTTGGCCAACTCTGACTAGAACTTTTACTAGCTATAACTTGAGCATACGAACTCAGATTTGAGTGCCATTCACACTGTTGGAATCAAGGTGATGACCACTACTATTTGGTCGTGGTTTCACTTCCATATGATGAATTTGATTTTTGAGCTATTTTCAAGGCCACTTGTATTTCTGGATCCACTTGGATCATTCCTCCCTACTAATGAGATTTTGGACTACCAAAAGCTTTATCAGTCAATTGGCAAGTGAGGTAATTGCTACCTCACTTTCTCCTTTTCCATCCATCGAGCCTTACTTGGATGCATTCCTTTGAAGCCAATATGAAGGTACTCCACGTCTCCCCATCATTTAGTCCTAGTCTTCCTGTCGAGAGTGATGTCCTATGGAAACTTGTCCAAGTATTCATGTGAAAACCGTCCACTGTAGGAACCTGTCCAATCTCCTTAGTGTCCATAATCAATGAAGGTTCATAAAGATTCAAAATTCTAACGTTCACCATTGAGTACATCTGCATGTATGCTGGCAAATCAAGAAGAAAAACATTGTCTCCAATCTTGTCTAATATGGTGAATGGGCCATATAGGATTGGTTGCAACTTCTCTCCTTCCCCTTTCATCCTGTCTTTTTTGATGTGGAGCCACATTTTGTCTCCAACCTAGAACTGGTGATCGACTCGGTGCTTTTCATGTTGAGCTTTGTATTGAGCTTGACTCTACTCCAACTGCTCCTGCACTACTTGGTGAATCATCTAAATTCACTAAATGAAATTCAAGATTTTGTCCCTATCATATTTCCCATTGGAATCTTCATCTCCCCAAATACCAAAGCATGTCTCAAATGATGAGTTTTGAGTGGATGAATGCACTTCTCGGTTGTATGCATGTGGTAGATAAGGAAGCTACTCGTCCCACAACTTGGGATGCTTGCCATGATAGCCTCAGAGTAAGTGTACCACTGTGCGGTTGAAAGACTCTGTTTGTCCGTTGGTCCGTGGATGAGATATCATGCTCCTCTTCAACTTGGTGTCCATATTTCTCCAAAAAATCATCCAAAAATATCCAAGAAAGCAAGAGTCTCAATCATACACAATGGATGTGGGCAGCCCAAAGTAGACCCATACAAATTGGAAGAAGAGATGAGCAGTCTACTTTGCAATGACTTGCTTTTTACAAGGAATTAATACACACATTTTTCTAAATTTATCAACAATGATATACAAATAGTCATGACCTCTTCTAGACAAAGCCAAACCGCCTACAAAATCCATTGACACACTTTCCCATGGACGACTCAGAAGAAGGAGTGGTGTGTAGAGCCCTAATTTTCTATTAGGGGCTTGCTAACTGAACACAACACACATCCCTTTACATATCAAGTCACAACATTTTTCATGTGAGGACAAGAACACAACCAATGCAAATGACACAAAGTTTTCCCTACACCAAAATGAACTGACACAAGAGAGGTATGTGCCTCTCTTATTACATGTATTCGTTCAGTGGTGGGAAGGTGATACAACAAGTTTCCCTGCAAATGGTAATTATCCACATGCGATTTGTGAGTCAACTTTTCATAATCTCCTTAAAATCATCCTCATCAACATATTGTTCAACATAACTCTTAAAAGATAAAGAGGCATTTTGAAAAACTATAGATGCAAAAATAGGAGGGTGAAAAAGCATATTTGCCACTTTGTATTTTTTTTTTCACATGTGGTTCAAGGACACTCGCAGTCATTGGGTGGCCCCTATGTCCATAGAAATATTTGAGCTTGATCCATGGTATCAAGCCCCATGACCAATAGCTAGGCCTAACCCCAAGGGATTCAGGGATAATTGTCCTTGTGACCTCTCGAACGGCGAGGCACTTATTTGACCACTTGAGCTAACCCTTGGGGCTTATCTACCACTTTGTTGTTAGTACCCTTATTGTATTTTATTACCAAGTGAAACTGCTGAAGGAATCCCATCCATCTGAAATGACATGCTTGTTGAAGCTTGGTCTGCAACTGAAGGTACTGCAAGGACCGGTGATCTGTGTGAATGACAGTCTCCTTGTCGATTAAATAGTGTTTCCACTTGTTCATGCTTTTAACCAAGGCATACAACTCCTTGTCGTATGTGGGATAGTTCACAACACCTTGGGATAATTTCTCCGAATGGTAACATACAAGTTTCCTTTGCTGCATCAATACTTCTCCCATGGCGTATTCATTGGCATGAGTCTCGATCTTGAAAGGCTGGTGGAGGTCTGGTAAGGCTAGAACTAGTGCGATGTTGAATTTCTATTTCAATGCATCAAAGGATTTTTGTTGCTTTCCTCCACACATAAAGGTTTAATTCACACTCATCAATGCATGTAAGGGGGATGCAATGATGAAGAAGTTGGAAATGGAGCTTCTCCAATATTATACTGCACCCAAAAAGCTACGAACCTCTGTAACATTGGTGGGTTTAGGCCACTTTACGATCACATCAATTTTAGAAGGATCTATTTTCAATTGTCCACCTCCAAAAATGTGACCTACATAAACCAAAAAGGTCTCCCCAAACTCACATTTAGACATTTTGACATACAATTATCTTTTTACAAAACATCAAGCACTTTTTTAAGATGACACACATGATCATCCCATGTCCTATCGTAAAAAAGAATGTCATCAAGATACACAAGTAAAAAATCATCAAGAAAGGCCTAAAAATATCACTCATCACCCTCATGAATGTGGTTGGAGCATTGCACAATACGAATGGCATCACCAACCATTCAAACAACCCTTGTTTAGTCTTGAACGCAATCTTCCATATATCCTATTCTATAATCTTGTCTCGATGATAACCACTATGCAAGTCCAGTTTTGTGAAATAGATAACATTTTTCAATTGATCTAACAAATCATTAATGCAAGGGACAGGGTACTAATTCTTCACCATTATTTTGTTGTGTGCTCTGTAGTCCATGCACATCCTCCATGGGCCATCCTTTTTCAGCACCAACACGATAGGTGAGCCGCATGGAGAAGAACTTGGTCCTATGATCCCTTCGTTCAACAATTCATGTACCAACTTCTTTATCTCCTCCATCTTGATAGATGACAACCTGTACATACCAATGTTGGGTAAAGTGTTGAACATAACAAAAAGAAATGATAAAATTAGAATCCATAATATTCCAATTTTAATTTTTCCTTGAATTAAAATTGTGAATTAAAATTTGAATTTAGTCTCACCAGCTGCTTGAAAAATAATTAGTTAATTCATCTTGAGTTAATTAGTTGGAGAAATTAAAGTTAGAAGTCTTTCTAAAGTCATGCAACAGTTATCCCTTAAATTAAGGAGATTGTCCCTTAATTAAGGGGATAAGATTGAGTTATATTTGAATTGTAATTAGTTAGCTCAGTTTACTGAGTAAAGTCCAGTTAAATTAGTTCCAAACTATTTGAGGAACTAATTGTGAGTTAAATTAGTTAATGCATGTGTTATCACCAAGAAACAAAGGTTTACATTTTGTTAGTCATGGTCTTAGATAAGTGTCAAGTCACCCTATGTTTCAATGGGTAGGTGGTAGGTTAGGAGTCTCAAAGGCTTAATTTTTCATGTCCAAATAAAGTCTAGCATGCTTTTTCTATGTTTCATGAGTCCTACAGTCTTGTTAGAAACTCATAGCTTAAGGCCAATTTGAAAATTTTTGGAATTAGCCCCGAAACCACGTTTTCGTAGCACAGACAGTGTAAATTGTCTGTTTTGTGCTACAAAAAGCTGCTCTTTCTGTAGCACTTTTCCTTGCGCACTACGAAAGCGGGGATTCGTAAAAACAGTCTTGTCAAACATCAATCCGTTAAAATTTCGTTAAAATTTTCATTATTAGGTGTCAGCTAGGAGTCAGTCCTTAAGCATGCCATTACTCCAAACTCATCATTTCAAATTTAGGGTTCATTATTAAAGATAATTTCAAAATTCGAAAGGGTTGGCTAGTCTTATCATTTTAGTGTGCATGAAAACCCTTGAAACAGAATTGTTTTCAAATAGTAAACTTTGGTAATTGTTCACCAAGGTTTTCCTCATTCATCATTGAGGTGAGGCTAACCACCATTGGCAAGCGAGGTTGATAAATTGAGTTTCAAAAGAGGCCAGTTTGTCATAGGAATTCAGAAGAAAAGATGATAGAGGAGAAGAAATGGCACAGGTTTGGTCATTGCTTGAGAATAGAGTCTGAAAGCACTGAGGTTCTAAACAAAGACAAAGCAGTTGTAGAAGCCTTCAAGAAAGCAGGGTGTTGGAAGTTTTGTAAGAAATTGCAGGGAGGGAATACCCAGGTGACAAAGGAGTTTGCACTCAATTTCAGTGGCTTAAGTACAAAGGTTGGAATGCATAATTTGCAGATTTCTCTAGAGGTCATAGTGTTGGTAACATAAATTCCTAGGGGGCAAGAGACATGGTTCAAAAACTTCAGATTCGACATGGAACCATGTAAGGTGTTCCTGAAACCCCAATTTTCAGAAACTGACTTAACCAAGGTAGTTCCCAAAGACTACATCAAGGACAACTATACCAACCTACTCTTCAACATTCAACGTTATTTCACCTGTCAAGGAAGATATCAAAGGGTTTATTCATATCATTTTAAACTCCTTTTACATTTTACTGGTATGATTTCCCTAGATTTTACTTACTTCTTATTTCGAAGTATAGCTAAGATGGTAGATAAAGTACAGTTAAAATCCCAAGGATGTGAGACCTCCTTGTTTCATCATGGTGTGATCAAATTGATAGTTCTACATGAGCTCAAAAGGGTGAACAAAGATTGGTCTTCATTTTTGTTTGTATGTGACTTTGGAACAAAAAAACAGGGTGAAGACACTAGCCCTAGGGTTAAAGGAACTCCGTTAGCAGAAACCAGCAAGTCTGCAATGTCCAGGGCAAAAAGGTATGTTAAGTTAAAGCCTAGGAAGTAGGTCAAAGAGCAAGCAAGAAAAACCCTAGTAGTCAAAATCCTAGCAGTCATTCTTGAATCTCCTAAATCTGCCAAGGAAAAGATATTTGAGGTTAAAGGAAAGACACAAGAGCAGTCAACCAACAAACCAGTTCAAAAGAGGTTGACTAGGAGCCAAATTGCAAAGGAGAAAGGCAAAATAGTGACCTCGGGAGAAGGTTCAAGCTTGAAGGTTGATTTAAATGATATCTTAACGGCTATTAACATTATAGAATCCCCTTTGGTGCAAGTAGATGTGACGAAATTTGATCAAAGGAAGTCGAAAAAAGTGAAACCCTCCAATAAACTGGAATTTGAGGATGATGTTACAACTTTTGTTTTTAAACCTAGAAAGCCCTTAACTAGGCAATCCAAGAAGATGCATGAGTCCAATGTTGGACTGGAGAGGACAGAAGAAACCTTTGCTGTTCAAGAGGAATTGATAGACTTACCATCTCCAAGACCTGAAGGAGACAAAAGCACAGTTCCTGCCACTCAAAAAGAAAAGGCCAGTTATGAAGTTGTGGAACAAAGGTTAAAAGATGCCAGCAATGAAATTGCTAAACTAAGAGTGAGAGCAAGAGAGCATGCTGCTGAAAGGAAAAATTTTAAAAGGATGAAGGCTCTCTGGGAGGCTGAAAAGGTTTCAAAACCAGAAATAGTTAGCAATGAAAATCAATACTTCACCTAGACTGTTCTTGCAATCAAAGAAGCCAGATTTGT
Organism: Pinus taeda; assembly: GCA_000404065.3. Classification (NCBI taxonomy): domain Eukaryota; kingdom Viridiplantae; phylum Streptophyta; class Pinopsida; order Pinales; family Pinaceae; genus Pinus; species Pinus taeda. Next base: position 73,695 of record APFE030766293.1, read on the forward strand.
AAGGAAAATCAATGCTTATCTTAGAGCTACAAATAGGGGGTTGAAGAGGCAAATTGAAGATCTGGAAATACAACTAACTAAATCTGGTCAAGGGTCTACAACAATTATAAAATAGGGTGTTGAAAAGAGGCAGTGAATGAGATATATTATAACAATTTTGGCACACAAAAACGTTTCGGCATATAAAGGAAAGATAGCTATGAAGAAGAACATCTATAAGGATAAGTGATTTTGATTTTTTGTGGTTGATCATATTAGTCCTCTTGGAATTTTGAAAAAACTCCCCAAATTACAGATTTTTGAAGGCCGTGTTGAAAAAAGAACATACACAGTAGTTTCGTAGCACACTATGAAACTGCTGAAGATGATTATTTAGCACTTATGGATGATTTCCAGAGGTAAGGTTGGATTAGCTCTAAATTTTGAGGTTTCTGGTATATAGGTGATCATGTATGAACTCTCAGATGGTAGTGGTGTAGATAGCAGAGCTTCGAGGAGTATTTCATGGGTAATATGAAGGCTGTGCTACGAAAACAGAGTATTTTTGTAGCTCATTCATGTTTCATCCTTTACACCATATGCTTGAATTTCCTTTTGCACAGGTGGAAAATGATACTTTAACAGATTATTAATGTATGCCATATGTACACCAGCGAAAAAATGTTTGAAGATAAGCACCAAGGGTTAAGGACCTTAAAAAGAGGAACTTTGTCTCCTATTTTGCTGGATAGTTAGGGCATAACTCAACATGTTTCGCAACAACACTATGGACATCATCCAACTCGAAGACATGGTTGGAAGCTGATTCAACAATGTATTGAAGGCCCAGATAAGGTTGTTGAAAGCTTGTTGTAGGAGTTCTACTCCTATTTGTATTAGGACTCTTAAAGATAGCTAGCTGTCAAGTTTAATTAAATATTTTGTTTTTGAATAGATAGGTGTCTAAGTTAGGAATTTTAATTCCTCTAAAGGTGGATGATAGTATCCAAGGATGTAAAAATCTATATTAAGCTTGAGAATCAAATTCCTCAGGGTTGGAAATTTCATTAGTAAAGGAAAGATTGTGTTATTGTAAAAAAAAAATGTGGTTTTCATACTTAATACAGAGATAAGTTTGACTACTCAAGATTCACAAAGAGTTTATGTGTTTGATGTTCTTATGGCTTTGTTCAATTACTTATTTGTAGTGGTATGAGCTTGTGATACTTAGAATTCATTGGAAAATGCTCTAACTTCCTTCACATGCTTGTAAACTGTGTTATTTCACTGTGTTACTGTTTTATTCATAAACCTAAACTCTAAGTTCCTTGACTTCCATGTTTTGCTGATCATGCTATTTTGTTGAAGACTATTTTGACTCCATAGCCCAATAGATAATTGCCAATCATAGTTTCAACCAGTCAACCAGTTATACTTTTGTTCATTTTGTTCCTAGAGTTAGCCATTTAATCATTAATCAAAAACCCTAAACCTAGTGAAAGATCCCTCTCACGTTGAGGAGGCTAAGCCTCAACTAAAAGTTTGGTTTGAAAGAGTTACTCAGAGTCTACTTGATCAACAACCTATCAAGGTTAGATTTATTTATAACAACATGCATGCATCCAACTAGTGTACTCTAGATAACTGAAGATTCTCTCATCAGTAACTCATGCATGCCTATTCTGAAAAAGACCTAGTTGATATTAAAGACAAGGATAATGTACTATCAGTTGCGTGTTTTCTCCTATAAAGGAAAGTTATGCATGCAGAAGGAAGAAGGTTCCTTGAGGATTGCACAGTTTTATAGGGTGTGAGATCAGTGTGAGTGATCAGTGTTACACTTGGTAACAGGAGAATTAGCCAGGAGAAACTGCGCAAGGAAATAGGAGGCTTGGAGGGCAGAGGAGAAGGTTTGTGAGAAGCCTTGTTTTCCTGTGAGCATCTAGGAGGATTATACTGAGAGCTAGCTAGCTATGAGATCTAAGGCTTTGTATTATTATGATATATTTCCACCTTGTATGATAATACAGATAGTGGGGTTTTTAGCTGAGGCTTTCCCCTGAGTATTCTTCTTTTTTTCATGTGCATTGATTCTTCTTCTGGTTATATGTGTTCAACTTGATCTTGCTCAAATCTTTTAAGATTCTGTAAAATTGATTGTAGAAGTAGATTAAAGTATTTTTCTTTAGTTAGATTGCATTATCAGGTTAATATATAGTCAGAATTTCTACATGGTATTAGAACAAAGTTTATCTGAGCAATGAACAATATACGAGAAGAGAATTCGAAGTTTGAAGTTCGGGGTTGCAGGTGCAAATCGAATTCATCTCATACTTCAAGGTTGGTCAGTAGAATTCTATGGCTTGAGACTCGAGTATGCCTTGGAAGGAAGCTCAAATTACATAGCATGGAAAGATCGCATGGAGGCTGTATTAAAAGACAACGGATTGAAGGATTTCATTGATCAAGAAATTGAAAAGCCAGCTTCAACTAATGCACAAGATTTTGCTGAGTGGACGAAGTATGTGGCGAGGGCGAGATGGATCATCCTTGAGAGAGTTCAAGACCATATTGTCTCGAGTTTCCATGGGAAGGATACTCCATATTCAATGTGGAAGACATTGAAGGACCTCGACCAGAACAATAGCAACCATAGGAAACTGGTGCTCCAGGATAAGCTTCGAAGAATCAAGATGGAGAACTATGATAATATCTCCACATATATGAACAAGCTCACCACTTGCAGAGATGAGCTTAGCAGTGTGGGAATAACTACTGCTGATGATGATATGGTGAGCCTCGCTCTCCTTGGCCTTCCAAAGAGTTGGAATAGCTACCAGGACTCTGTGAATGGAAGGGAGAAACTTTCGGATTGGGAATGACTATGGTCAAATCTCATGCAGGAGGAGATCAGGAGGAGCACTCGAGATGGTTCTTCATCCAAGGATAATGATGAAGAAAATATGGCCTTAGCAAGTAAGGAAAGGAAAGGGAAGGGGAAGGCATCCCATTTCGAATCGAATTCTTCTCATGGAGGGAAGAAGGTTGACAAGTATAAAGTGAGATGATTTAATTGTCATGAGATGGGTCATTATGTGACTAATTTCCCATCGAAGAAGTCCAAGAAGGGATCCTAATAAGGATCGAAAGGTGGGACATTAGCCTCTCAGTTCGAAACTAACTTCACCCTCATCGCATGCATGGTGTCATCAATGATGGGTTGTTGTTGGTTTCTTGATAGTGGAGCTTCATTCCACATGACCGACGATAAAAGTTTATTCAATACCTTGGAGGAGAAAGACCTCAAGATGCACATAGAGATGGGTGACAATGAAAGGTATAGTGTTTTGGGAGTGGGCACAGTTTCTTTTCAGAGGGAGCCTGGAGCTTTTATCACCTTGACAGATGTGAAGTATGTGCCTGGACTGAAGAAGAATTTGGTATCGATCGCGATGTTGGAGGACAAAGGCTACGATGTTGTTTTTAGTAAGGGAAAGGTTTTCCTTAGACACATCACCATAGTGTAGGTGAAATAGATCGGTTCATGAGTTAAGAACCTGTATGCTCTTGAGGTTCAAGATGCATGCAAAGCCTTAAGGAGCAAGGAAAATGTTAGAGACTTGGTGGTTGAGAAGGAGAGTAAATTACCTCTCAACATGCAGTCCCAGAAAAAGTCTCAGATAATTGTGGAGGAGCCACAATTGGAGAAGTGGGCAGAGGGATCACATGTAACCATACCTCTAGGTGTGAGGTGGGGTGTTGGCTTGTATGGACCTGACCCAGGTTTAGAGATGATCTATCCCTTTCGACAATAGTCCACGGAGCACGGATTGAGGTCTCACCTGAAGTAGTATGGGAGGGTGCTAGAACCAGGTTTCTGCACCTTGGAGATGTCTGATGGTTTTTCAGTGGTCCGCGGTTTGACCCTGCGCGCACATTGCTACACGCACCTGTCAGTACCTTGCAACCTGCAATGCTGTCTTCACGCAGCCATGCTTGAGGCGTGATTCGTGTTATTACCAAAGTTCCTTACTATTAACCTGACATTATCTGATTACTTACTTATCTGTATGAGCCAAATTATACTTAACAATGTTTAGTATTCATATAAGTGCACGCGATAAACAAAACAACATAAATGCATAGAAAATCATACAAAACTAGATACATAGTATTTAGAATCAAACTTCTCTTTATTTTTCTTCTTCTTGGGTTATAGACTCAACTTCTCCCTATGCACTTAGCTGCAGGGGTCCACACACTCAGCTGTGGACTCTACTATGCTTTTGTGCACTCAGCTACAGGGCCTCTTCCTACTACTATGACCCAAGACACTTAGACTTCTTCTCTATGCTCTACTAGATCATTCCTTTTTATCTCCATCAATCCATTTCTTTACAAATTAGAGCCTCGCTCTATTTATACAATCCCATGGTTCGCGGACCATGAGTAGGATGACATGACATTACATTACATTACAAAACTTAGGGTGAATAACCCTATGACTCACTGTACATCTCACGCTCTGCGCGCACAATTCGCAGAGTCTTACAACATATTTGACCAAAACTTGGGCTTTGAGCCCCAAAACATGATGTGGGAGGGTTCCATGCCCAACAGGCCCCCAACACAAACATCGTGACTCACCCTCGAGTCACTCTGTTGGCATGATACCAGTTCATCACGCTGCAGGCTGAGCTATTCGATGTTTATCTTTTTCTCACTTAAAACCTGTATCGCACGACCCTCCTTGGCATGGAGTTCTGTTGTTATTCCATCCTACAGTTGGTACAATGTTTCTCATAGAAGGGAAACCAAATTGAGGCCAAGTCCTTTGATCTTGCTAACCGCAGCTTTGTCAATCTCATTTGCTGTTGCTAGTGCTCCTTCCGGTAACACTATGGTATTGGACATCCTTGCACATAGCATCTGTTCTGCTGCTGATGTACATGTTGCGACATAGGTGGAAAAGGTTCCTTCCTATGGGGGCCGCACCTGTAGTTCCTACAGCTATGCCCTTAGGCCCCCCAACACAGTTTGTTGCTCCATCATAACTTCTTGGAGTGCTTCCTTGGTCACATCACGAACCGTCTCGCCAATGTCGTAGAGGTCTCCTTCAGTCAATGTGATCGGGTCGATGGCCAGCTTCGAGGCCTTGAACTTTTTCTATGGACCCGATATCTCTGGGATGCGCGACCATTTGAGTTGGGACGAAGCAGTTCTTAGGTCCGTGCCCTCTTTTGCAAGGTTTGTGTCGTCTACCTCCTATCCTGCCAACACTTCCTGACCCTCCTCTTCCTGCGCTATTCTGGCCTTTGCTGTCTGTGATGCTACTGCTACTTCGATGACCTTCTTTTGCTCCATGGATGCTTGTGTGCTTCACGGGCTACCCTGACCTTGGATGTCACTTTTTCGTTGCGCCTTTTCTCGGCCAGCTGGGTGACGCATAACTTAGCATCCTTCTTCCTTTTCTGTGCTGCTGTCTTCTCCAATTCTACCAAATCCGGTGCATGCCACTTAGGAGGCCATGTCTCTAACATTGTAAAGATCGCATCGTCAGTGGCTATGGATGGGAGCTTTGTCTACTACTGCTCCAGATCCTTTTGCGCCCTGATGTAAATATTGTGCATGTACGGCTTGAAGTTTGCAAAACTCTGCAGACTATTGTGCATTGTGGGGGACATGCGCGACCTCCTATTAATCCACATCTGGATGCTCGCCTCCATGAGCACCCAGAATATCTTTGTATCGTGAATCCTCTTCGTGTCCTTGGTAGCCTAGAGAAAGGCGTACTTCACGGCCTCTGGTAAGTCACGCTCAATGCTCAAGAACTGGCTGTCCTACGACAATTCTCCTACTACTAGAAAGATGGACAAGAGTAACCACGCGTAGTGGAAGGTCCTACCCTTCTCCTGGGCTTCCTTGTAGTTGAGAAAAAATTCTTCACAGAGGAACTCAGCCCAGTTGAACTGGACCCCTTCTGCACACTATTTGGCCAACGCAACTACTAGCGTTGGTACTTCATCGCTGCGACATTTTCTCATTACTTTACCTACCAGGAGTTGGGTGGCTATGCGCACCCCTTTATCCTTGATACTGCTGATGGTGTAACCCTTCTTTTTCTTCTCAAGCCTATATTTTTTCTTCATGGCTTCCGCGAGAGCCAAATCATCACTTTTTCGTGCTATCATCATGGGGTCCTTTCCCTTATAGGGAAGCCGAAAAATTCTGTGGATGAGATTCACCATGATGGGAATAGGCTCCTCCAGCCATAAGTACCCATCATGCACCAGGCAAAGTAGCTTCCTGATGATAAAAATGGCGATGGGTGCATGGTGAAAGTGTGTTATCCACAACAGATGAAGCAACCCAACCTTCTCCAGATAGCACAATGATTTTCGTGGTTGTAATGTGATCACTGGCCCCTCCGTATTCTATTTCTTTAGGCTCTCTATCTCTAAGTGTGGGAAATTATCGCTATTCGCGAGGTCCCAGTCTTCAAATTTTAGGGTAGGCACATGTCCTAGGAGAAGACCCTCAAAGGTAATTCCATCGGGGAGGAGCGGGGTCTAGAGTGCACTTTTTGTTGCATATAGATCCTTTGGTACCTTAGCTTTCCCCTTTCACGGAGGGACATACTCAGGAAATTTTGCTGCAGAGCGCATCGGTTAGATGTCTGCCTCCACATCTTCTTCTTCCTCTACCTCAGCAATCAGAGCTTGTAAGTCCTCCTCCTCTTCATCTGTCTTAATGGTGACAACCTTTCCGTTTTCCTCCATTGATAGCTTACTGAACCGCAGATTCCTCGGGGACATGTAGAATGGTCCCATTGTCTGCTTATCTTTTTTTGGTTTTGGCGTTCGAGGTGATTTCGGGATTTTTGGCGCGACCCCAGTATCTTTGGGAGCATCGTGTACTGTATGGGTTGGTGTGGCCTCACCAGTAGTTCCTCGTCAAAGCCCAAACCTCTCCTGGTATCAATCATCTTGTTTGTACTGTATGCGGTCTTTCGCGAACTTAGGGGCTTGGATATCACTCGGCGCTCAACACTTTGTGCTTTATTCAAACATTCAAGTCTCAAGTGAATAAGTTTTGTCTTGTGGCTAGCCCCTAGAGTTTTATAGCACCTTTTAAATTCAAATTCGACCATTCCCCCCAATTCTAGGCCATCAATGCTTTCTTGGCGGTAGATTGTCCAAAATATTGCCCATAACTGTTGTCTTAAATGTTTGTCGTGCACTCCATTTGGCCTCAAACTAGACATCCCATCATAAACAGTGACACTAATGATCACCTCCCAGCCCACTGGTGCGGTAGTGCAGCCCTCCGTGCACGAACACGAAACTTGTGACCTACTGTTCCCGCGCGCATCTCCCTTATTGCGCAGCTCCCAAGAAGACTCTTTTATAGTCCCACGCTCCCTTTCAACTACCTGGAGCGCTGAGACTGTTCTTCCAACTGCTAGCCAGATGGTCGCACCACTCATGCGGGGCTCCATTTCACCCCTTAGGATAGTCCACGGAAACCATAAATTTCCCTCCCAATAGTTGGCGCCACGCGCTCTATCGTATGTAGTGCGTTCCCCTAGTTACTGCGTTTGGTGAGATGCAATCTTAGCCATGGCTGCAGACTCATAAATTCTTGGCGATAGTCTTCTAATTCATTGGTATGATCATCCACACCTTGCCTTGCCATCCTTGGTTTATCAACGAGACATGCTTGCTTGATCTTGTGTTCCAGCCTCTTGACCTATGCGTCCATCAAAATGCTTTTCTCCCTTAGTCATACTCGGTCTTTTTCGAGTTCCCGAAGTTTAAGTTTCCCTTGCCGAATGGCTTCTTGAAGCCTTATGTGTTCTACCTCGCGTAACTGTGTGATGTCTTCGTCGTGGGATTTGTGCACTGTCACACCTACCAATGCTATTACATGTGGATTCCTGTTTGGATGCTCTTCAGAAATTACAGTCCCTACTCTATTCTGCAACCTTGGATTCATTTTCACGATAAGGGTTTTATACATGGTCCTATAGGCCCATCAAACCACTAGTACACACAGGTCCCATTCAGTGCGTCTCACCTGGTGAACCTTGTTCAGCACTTTGCACACCCTGTCGATTGCTTCTCCGTGGATACTCCTTGGCACGCTTTGCCTTTCTTGCTGCTGCGTTTTGTTCTGATTCTCTATTTTGGGAGTGGTGTGCGCTTGTGAGGGTTGCATGTCATATGTATGTACCCATCAGGAAAGGTGGGTGCGCAAGTTGTTCTGCCCTTGGTAACTGGCTCTCATCCTTAGCTGGGGTTTTCCAAATTGTAGGTGCATCATCCTTCAGCATCCACACTAATCCTCAAAACTTCCCTGATGTGTACCCCACCATCTTGTGGGCGTTGCACGCAGTGCCCATTTCGAAGCATCGAACCGCCGCTATTCTGGTACTGCGCTTTCAAATTTGTTCAGGAATTCATCCACCACTATCAAATCGTCATACGTAGGAAGATCCCTTGCCTCTGTTGTCACGCAGCACAATGATCTAACCATCATGTCGCAATTAAGCGTTGTTACTTCGTGCAACCAATTCTGCCATCGTTCTATCTCTTTATCCGAATCTGAAGTGCAAGAGCTTTCGCGCTCCCACGAAATTCTTCCATCTGCAGTTGGATTCACCTAATATTGTTCTCACGCAGTTATCTTGTAGATGCAATCGATATTGTCATCAGTATCAGTGTTGTGCACCGGTTCAGTGTATCGTGCTCCTTCGACTGGATCTAGTGGTACTACTACGCGTAGTGAATTTTTCTTAAAAATCATTTTATGCTTATTCAAATTTATGACTCCATTCATATTGGTGGCCCAGTCTATTCCTAGTAGTGCAGGATAGGGATTGTTGTCATCGACAATCTCTATCACTTCAAAATCTGCTTGTGCACTCGCACCTTCAATATCCAACGTTACCCCTTGCAATATTCCCATGGGAAAGATCTTCTGTTGGTTCTCCATTTGCAACTGAATAGGAGACCATTGTAGCTCGGGTTTGCTCATGCATTCCCATGTTTGTTTTGGCAGTACATTCATGTCCTATTTGAGATCTAGGATTACCTGATCCATTTCAAACTTGCTGATTTGTGCAGTTAACCTCATTTCCCTTCCTGTGCATAATGCATGCTTTCCAAGTTTCCGGACCATGCGTGGTTCCCTTGACCCCACGCACCTAGTGATAGGTTCCTGTAGTCCTTTTACTGGCTTGCTATCACATAACAGTTCCATGCATGTCTCCAGAAAGGTAGTGAGCATTGAAGGATCCATCCCTGGTTCTAGTTGATCCTTACTACCTAAAGTGGAGGCCTCTGTGAAACTCTTCTTAGCTTCCATGAATGTCTCCTTCGTGCGTTCTAAGTAAAATTCAGGTTCCTTTGCAAGAGCCTTGTGAACCCACACACTTTCTTCTGACTTCTTACCTTTATCATCACCAATGGTCATACTGCTCCTGAGCATCATGTTTACATTGGGGTATTCTTCGCACGGCTCAGACCTCATCATCTGTAAATTCTCAGTCGGAGGAGGCTAGAGTACCCCTTTTTCACACAACCTCGCTATGAATGTAAGGTATTCTTCTGCCTCATGATCAAATTGGGTACAATACAAACATGATGTCCTTTTCAGGTTTCTATAATTGCAGGCATAGTGCCCTTGCCCTCCACAATTGTAACAAATTAGTTGTCTGCAACCACTTCCTATTCCCATTCCACCTCGACCTCATCCGCGCCCCTGAAATCCAGTGCATGCCGTTCTTGTATTTGGGTTGAGGGATCATGTTTCAGTCTACACCCTATAGGCAAGAGCCTGATCCATCATTAGTTCGTAGCTTCTGCAGGTGTGTTCATCATGGCCTACCAACCGACATAAATTGCAAAACAATTGCTGGGACGTCTGCGTATACTTATGCAATAGATGACAATTATCCATAGTGTGTCCTCTTATCTGATAGATCGTGCGCCATAGGGCAGGCATCGTGCTCGGTCCTGCTTGTGCCTCAGGTCTTAACAACATCGGTCCTCCTCCCGCCAAGTAATTCACAAAAATTGGACAATGATCCTTGTCATGCCCCTGACCTTTGAATTTGATGCACCATACTTCCTCGCATGCCTCTGGTCGAGATGTCTTGTCCTATTTCAAGCTCTGCATCTCCAGACATAGATTTTGTAGTTGCGTGTGGATTTGTTGGACTCCTAGACTAGGGTCTTGTATAGGGGTCTCATGCAGTCTCATTGCCATCTCCAAAGCTTCGGCCTGGGTGGAAAGCTTTCGTTGTGACAACGTCATCCTTAAATGTGGGGTTAGTGACACTACAAACCATGCACGGTGTTGTCCATTCGTCAAAGTCATGTTGGCTTCACGAATCATACCTTTCAGTCTTTGTTCCAGATCCTAGGGGGTCTCACTCGATAGCATCGCGATCTCCTTAAACCTGATAATTGATTGTGTCTCCGACTTTGGCCTGCTAAATTCCATGTTCAAGGTAGTCTGGATTTCTATGATTCTTGCGTTTGAATGGTCATTAGAATGCTTGATGTACCATGTTAATGCACGATCCTCCAATGTGCTCACCAATGTAGCCTTCTTGATATTGTCATCCACGATGTCTTATGCTTCCCATACCGCCCTTACCATGAACCAGAATTGGTTCATATCTTCATTCCCTACTCCTCTGAATACCGGTAGTCTGATCCTACTCACCATACTAAACTGTGGTGGTGGTGGAGGTGGGGTGGGTGGAGATGGAGATGAGGAGGGTGAGACTTGTGGCAGTGTAGGTGGAGGCGGTAAGCACGAAATTCACTGCCTTATCAGACTGACCGCACTTCTCAGAGAAACTTTCGCATCTCTTCCTCCCTTTCCTGTGAGGGTGAAATTAAGGGACTGGTTTCTAATTATTCACTACCTCCGCTTCTGTAGATCTTCCCACTTCGCGTAGTCCCAAACATTAATTTATTTGCATAACCTGCTTTTCACACAATACATCTTAATCCAAGTGTTTAAAGATTTAATATACTTACCTTGCGGTCCCTTGAGGAAGCGCCACTCCACCTCACTATAGCTAATGGTCGTATCTACCGCAAACTCAGTGATAAATCCTCTTATAATTCGGTCGAGCTAATGGTCCATAGCTCACACGATCTTATCTCCTGATGCTTCTAGTCTATGCACTAACTTTGAAGTCCACACGAATGGTTTTTTGAGCCTACACCTTCCCTGACTTTCTGCTAGCTTCGCGATCCACTCATACAACTTAGAAGGAAAGGATGTAAAGAAAATTTCGTGGATTTCTGTATATAAGTAGTGCTCCAACCACTGTTCCTTAGATACTCGCAGATTCTTATTTTCTTGCGCCATGAACTCATGAATCTTCTTGTCCAACCACCCTTCAATTTATTTCTTTGTTAGATTCCAGTGACATGACACTAGACATCCCTTATGTAGATCTCGATCCTGGAAACGGAACCATTTGTTGGCTTATATGGGCCTAACCCAGGTTCAGAGATGATTTAGCCAAACAAATCTCGATACTACTAGCCCTTTCAGAAATAGTTAGCGGAGTGTGGACTAAGGTCTCACCTGAAGTAGTATGGGAGGGTGCTAGAACCAGGTTTTTGCACCCTAGAGATGTGTGATGGTTTTTTGGTGGTTTGCGATTTGACCGTGCGCACACGTTGCTACGTGCACCTATCAATACCTCGCAGCCTGTAATGTTTCCTTCGTGCAACCCTACTTGAGGCATGATCCATGTTATTACCCAAGTTCCTTACTATTAACTCGATATTATCGGATTACTTAACTTATCTGTACGAGCCCAATTATACTTAACAATGTTTAGTATTCATATAAGTGTGCGCAATAAACAAAACAACATAAATGCATAGAAAATCGTACAAAACCAAATACAAAATATTTAGAATCAAACTTCTCTTTATTATTCTTCTTCTTAGGTTACAGACTCAACTTCGCCCTGTGCACTCAGTTGTTGGGGTCCGCACACTTAGCTACAGACTCTACTAGGCCTCTGCGCACTCAGTTGCAGGGCCTCTTCCTACTACTATGACCCAAGACACTTAGACTTCTTCTCTATGCTCTACTATATCTTTCCTTCTTATCTCCATCAATCCATTTCTTTACAACTTAGAGCCTCACTCTATTTATACAATCCCATGGTCCGTGGATCATGGGTAGAACAACATGAAATTACATCACATTACAAAACTTAGGGCGAACAACCCTATGACTCACTGTATATCTCGCGCTCCACGCCCGTAATTCACAGAGTATTACAACACATTTGACCAAAACTTGGGCTTTGGGCCCCAAAACATGCTGTGGGAGGGTTCCATGCCCAACATGGGGCGATGTAAAGTGATAGTCCCAAGAAGGCTGAAATTGGGCAGGGTCCATTGAGAGGTTTTATCTCATGGATCATACCTTGATACGAGAGCCCAAAGTACATAGTAGCAGGAGGAATCATTGGGATTGATGCAGTCAGAGATCAAAGTAATAGAGGTTAGAGAAGTTAGATACTGAAGAGTGCAGAGAAGGATTGACAACAGTGCAGAAAGGCAGAGTCAACATAAGCGCAAAGTTTTCAATCGACAGAGGCAATAATAGTTAGAGACTTTGATGACAGATGCATCATACTGATTCAGGTTGGATGTTTTTTTGTTTCTGGAGTTGCTAAAGCAACAAAACTAGAGAGAAGTGTTGCATGCAGAACATTGCAAAGGTTCAGGATCAAGATCAAGTTAAATTCCTTTCTTGTTGAGAGGGAGTGTTGAAAATAGCAACAAGAAATGATAAAAACAGAATCCATAATATTCCAATTTTAATTTGTCCTTGAATTAAAATTTGAATTTAGTCTCACTAGCTACTTGAAAAATAATTAATTAATTCATCTTGAGTTAATTAGTTGGAGAAATTCAAGTTAGAAGTCTTTTTGAAGTCATGCAATAGTTATCCCTTAAATTAAGGAGATTATCCCTTAATTAAGGAGATAAGATTGAGTTATATTTGAGTTGCAATTAGTTAGCTCAGTTTACTGAGTCAAGTCCAGTTAAATTAGTTCCAAATTGTTTGAGGAACTAATTGTGAGTTAAGTCAGTTAATGCATGCATGCATCCAACTAGTGTACTCTAGATAACTGAAGATTCTCTCATCAGTAACTCATGCATGTCTATTCTGAAAAAGACCTAGTTGAGATTAAAGACAGGGACAATGTACTATCGGTTGCATGTTTTCTCCTATAAAGGAAACTCATGCATGCAGAAGGAAGAATGTTCCTTGAGGATTGCGCAGTTATACAGGGTGTGAGATCAGTGTGAGTGATAATTGTTACACTTGGTAACAGGAGGATGACCCAGGAGAAACTGTGCAAGGAAATAGGAGGCTTGGAGGGCGGAGGAGAAGGTTTGTGAGAAGCCTTGTTTGCCTGTGAGCATCCAGGAGGATTGTACTAAGAGCTGGCTAGCTATTAGAGCTAAGGATTTTTATTATTTTGATAAATTTCCACCTTGTATGATAATATAGATAGTGGGGTTTTTAGCTGAGGCTTTCCCCTATGTATTCTTTTGTGTTTCATGTGCATTGATTCTTCTTTTGGTTATATGTGTTCATATTGATCTTGCTCAAATCTTTTAAGCTTCTGCAAAATTGATTGTAGAAGTATATTAAAGTATTTTTCTTTAGTTATATTGCATTATCAGGTTAATCTACAATCAAAATTTCTACATAAAGGAGCATCCTGATGCAAGTGAATCTCATGTTGGTTCTCACGCTTTTGGGGCAATCCACTTGGTTCCTAAAAAATCCCATCATAGTTAGAAACAATTTCATACAATTCCTTTTTATGAGTGGGATCACAACCTTGGAAAGTTTCATATGTCTCGACATCTTTTGGTCTCACAACCATGAGCATGCACCTTTTGCTAGAGTTAATCAATCTCTTCATTTGACCCGCACAAAGCTAGCACTGATTTTTGCATGATTAGCTCTAACAATGTATTCCACCTCATCTTTCATGAGGTGATACTTGTTTTCATGGAGAAATAAAACCGCTTTCCTATCATACAAATATAGACTCCCCAATACAATACCACAAATATCCAAGGGTACCACATCAAGCTCGACCTCATCAACTAGTTTGGATGCAAATCTAGCTCATATAAATCTAGCTCTACACTATTTGGTTACATGTAATTTTTCTTTATTAGACATCCAACCAAGCAGGTATGGTTTTAGATGAGGCTTGGTCTCTAACCCTAACTCTTTAACCAATGATTCTGAAATCAAATTTGCTTGTGAGCCTTGATCAAACAAGGTTTCCACTTTAGTATGTTTCATTATGATTCTAATGTGGAACAATTCAATTCTCTTTTGTTCATTAACAAGAGGCTCATTTTCCCCAGATGCGGGTGACGAGACAGTTGTCAGAAAAGAGCCACAGGGAAGCCATGTGCCATCCCGTGCCCAAGCTCTGCATTAACTCCTCTCCCCGCCGCCATGGAATTACAACTCAGGGAAGGCGGCAGGCCATCAATGCGGGTTATGTCACCATGCCAAGTAGGCAGACTGCAGCTACGGTGATTTGGGTTAATTTTAAGGGAGGTCGGCCAGATCATGGCGCTCAGATGCTCATTTTCTTCTTCCTCGTTCAGGTATCCAGGTCTGTGGGCAACATTTCCAGGATTAACGTTGAGTGTTGTGAGGGCACTGTTCGAAGGGGGCTCTGGACTGTGGGGCACAGAGCTATCACTGCTTCTGCATCCTTATCTGCCCCTGCAGCTATGTTTCGTCGCAGAGGACCAACTCGTGGAAGGCCAGCTCGCCCTCCAGCTGATCGACCGCGGGTGCAATGCTGCCGCTGCTGCTGCCACAAAGGAGTTCAGACCACCCCCATTCAGGCCAGCCAGATCCTGGACACGGGCGATTCTGAGGCGGAGCCTGCCCCTGCTCCAGCATTCGGGTTTGCCATATTCTCCTTTGGCAGCACACAGGATAGGCCACGCATCAACGCCCACGTTTTAGTCCTTTTTCTCGAAGAACCTGAAAATGAAGATGAAGGCGCAAGCAGCATGGGAAAATCCCCAGTGGGAGGCCAGGGGGCAGAAGAACAGCCACCAGCGGCGACGTCGGGGCAGGCTCCAAAAAGCCCTCTGGCTCAGGAAACCACGACCACCAAGGAAAACGATGAGGAGGACTGGGAAGCACTACGGGAAAGATACGACTGGTGCGAAGTGGTGGAGGAGAAGCCACCAGAATAGCCCTCAGCTGGACCACCTCTTCCTCACCCCGCACTGTTCAGGTTTTGTTCTGGTTCTTTCTGGTCTTGATTCTGTCTTTGGGTATGTTTTGGTTATATTGAGTCCAGGTTTTAATAGTCTGATACCCCAGTGCGGGATGTTTACGTTTTTGCTCCCATGCCCCTGCGTGGGCGGTTCAAGCAAGTTTTTTGTGCCCCTGTGTGGGCGGTCCAAGGCAGCAGTCGCGCCCCTGCGTGGGTAGTTCAAGGTAGTTTTCGAGCCCCTACGAGGGCGGTTTATGGCAGCTTTCGTGCCCCTGCGTGGGTGTTCTGGAATTGTCGAGGTTTTGTCTGTTCTTCAATGATTAACTGTCGATGTCTCTGCACATCAGTAAAGCTCCTGTCTGGGCATGTTTTGTCCTGTAAAAGTCAAGCCCACAACGCCACTGATGGCCTTGGGCATTTTGTTATCCTGGATGTAATTTACCCACTGTACATAATATAATAGGTAGTTTTTACAGAGAAAGAAAAAACAAGAGGCTCATTTTAAGAACTTGTACTTGCATGCGATTCAGAATTTTATTTAGCATGAAGAGAAAGAATACCTTGTGTGCCCACTGTTGTGATCAATGTCTCATCACCAGACCCAATGTCCTGTTGTGCAGTTTCCACTGTCTTTTGCTTTCCCTTTCAACCAAATCTCTTTGGTTTCAACTTCAGATGCAATTTACAATAGTGTTCATCATCATGGCCTTCCTTCTTGAAATGTGTGAAATATGGCTTCTCTCCTTCCTCTTTCTTGGTTGTAGCTGCCTTCTTATCCTTTACCTTGCCTTTTCCTTTGAACTTGCCATTATGAGTTTTGAAAGATGATTTCTTTGGTTTCTCTTATTTATCATTCTTGTCCCTGATTTCAAGTGAATGACCTTCACACTGGCTGCATCAATGGTAGTAGGCTCAAATAATAACAAATAATGTCTTATGTAACTATGTAAAGCACCAATATACTTTATTACAGTTTCAGGCGAATCAAGTGAAATGCCCAAATTCAATGTTTGTTTTCTAAACTCTTCTGTGAGGCTTTGTAAATTTTGACCTTTTCCTTGCCTTGAATATTGCCATTCCATTAAATCCTTTTGTCTATAACCCAAAGGATAATATAGATCTTTTAATGTAGAAATAAAATTGGACCAAGACGAAAGGAGATTACCTAAGGTTTTGCTGTCTTTCTGCAACTTGCTCTCCCACCAGAAGAGAGCGGTGCCACTCAGCCAAAGAGATGCTAATTGGATCTTTGCCTCATCTTCCTCAATCTATTGAATTCGATAATAAACCTCGATCCAATAGTTTAGATTCTTTGAATTGCATTCCCCATTATATGTGGGCAAATCAAACTTTACATCTAGCTTACAAAATGGATTCTTAGATGTATTCCTATGTTGCTAGTTAGAGTGATGAGAAAAAGAAGAAGAAGAATTGTCACTAGAGGATGGATATGGTAGTTCAAGAGGATCTCCTCTTCCACCTTCATGATTATCCAATGCATGGTCATCTGGCTCTTTCTTCTCAGGATTGATTGTCTTCTCATATTCTGCAAACAACTTGTCAACTTTCTCTGCCATGGTGAAGAATATCTTGCAATAATTTCACTCTTCCTCCATTCGAGCTTCCTCATATACTATGTTCCATCTTCGTGGTGCGCACCCCACTTCGGGATCATAGGATTTAAGTTTTCCTTCTCCTCTTTGGAGCTTCTTATTGGTTAGCATTCACTCATATAACTCACATAAAGAAGACTTGCTCTGATACCAAACTTGATCCAAATCTTTTAACTTCAAGGGTGCATTCATAATTGCACATAGAAGAGAATATTAACCATGTAACTTAACACATGAAAAAAGAAGAAGCAGAAATCATAAACCAACCATGAGATCAAAGGCACAGAAATGATTTGATTATGAAGCTCACCCAATGTGGGCTATGTCTCTGGGCCTTGATCAAAGTGGGGAGACCTCTTTCATTAAGTGGCATAAAAGAAAACAATTACAAGCTACTTTACAAAATTGACCCTTATAGCTCCAATTCAGATGATGACCTGAAAATGCAGAGCTCGGTTAGACAAACAAATTGCATAGATGGATTCCTAGCGCGAAAATGTGTAAAATCTACTATAAAAGCGTCAAATTATGACACTAACATCTTTGGCCCTTTAGGGGAATCTTTTCAACATCTCCAAGATACCCTTGCTCATGGTTCCACAACCTCTGTTGCTCAGGGTTCCAATCGTCCTCTGCCGCTCTCCATGTCAAATTCATTTGGGTGAAATTTAAGTATATGTCGTTGAGCGAAGCCACCAAGGAATGAGCCATGGCTCATTAGTGGTGGAGTCGTTTAGGTTGGCGGAGGTTCTAGTTTCGAATCCCCCACCTCCCATATAAAGCTTGATGGTTTTTTAAATGTGGCAAGATTTGGTTAACATATGATTTGACAGTGACGGTCAACACACGGTTTGTTAGCGGTTGGAAAATGGTTCTACGTTGTGTTGGTTCCACCGAGTTTGGGCGGGTTTGTTGGGGGTGGCCCGCCCACCCACTATATATAATATAACACTATTGTGGGGTGGCGGGGTTGGTGGCCCACCACCCCAATTATAATTTTTGTTTTGTTTTTCTTTTTAATAACACAATGGTTTGAATTTTCCCTCTAGAAAATAAGAGATATTAGACAGATTAAAGAGGAAACAAATTTGCCTGCTCTGGTGGTCAGATTCTGTGCGCCGAGACTACCAAATTGTTGCCTCGTTAGTGACTGCCACTTGGCCAAGTTTGACCAGAAATTTGAGCAACAATAACTTGAGCATACAAATGCAGATTTGAGTGTCGTTTAAATTGTTGGAAATAGGCGACGAGAACTACAATATGGTCCCAGTTTCACTTCCATATGATGACTTTGATTTTTGAGCTATTTTCAAGGCCACTTCTATTTCTGGATCCACCTAGATCATTCATACATAAATATACATAGATTTATACATAAAAATTCCATAAATATTTATTTTATATTATATTATAATATTTTATTATATTTTATTTTGATATTTTGCTTTTGGTACATTCATTCTTTATTATAGTAAGTATTTATATTTATATTCATAAAAAAAAAAAAAAATTATCATTAATTATTAATTTATAAATTTGTTTGGGTAATAAATCCATTTATTTTGGTCTTTTTCTTATTATTTTTAATTTTAATTTAAATTCATTTTATTATTTTTATTTTTTATTATAATATATATGATTCTTTTATTTGTTCCTTTTTTTTTTTTTTTAATTTAATAATTAATAGATTCTTACTCGTGCCAAAAGCTTTAGGATCCCCATCTTGTTTCGTTAGATGAGCACTCCATTGGCTAGATAGGTTTTGAAAGTGGGTGAGTTCACTAGAGGAGATATCTTTCACATCTGCTTTGACCCATACCCCAAAAAAATCCAACATTTTATGTTCATCTCGTCCCCATCTGTTATTGTTTTCCTCTGTTTCCAGGATTTTGCTTGTGTGAATAAGGGTTTCTTTCAGCCTTCGATCTTCTTCCAAGGTTTCTGGTGATTTCCTCTTTGGTATTACTTTCTCTGGATTCAATGATATTTGCCACTACACCTCCATTTCTTGTAGAGACACTTGAGTTGGTTGTTCAATGTATTCCATTGTTGAGGGTTTCGCTTGTGGCTAGATTACAGGGCTAGATCTCGAAGGCGGAGGGCCCTGATGCACGTTAGGGGCAACAACTGAGGCCTAGAAGAATGATTCCTTCTACCGTCAACCTGTTGAAAACCTTCATCTTTTTGCTTTACTGTATGATGGGCTTCTTCTGCAATAGTAAGAGGGCAGTGCTAGAATAGGTGGCCATGTTCATGACATCGAAAACATTTGAAAGGTACATGCTCATAATATAATGGCTGGGTCTAGATGGAATCGTGGTACACCAGATCTATGGACTCTGGGAGAGGCTGGGATATATTCATATGGACATAGATGCAAACATATGTTGCATGCCTTCTTCTTTTCGTTATTTATGAGATTTAAACAAATTGACATATTGCATTTCCGATCCCTTCACGAATATCAGGTTCCCAAAAATCTTTTGGAAGTGAGAACAATCAGACCCATATCGAGGCAACCTGAAACTCTTATTTTTTTTGGATTTTAGCATTCTTTCCAGTAGCATATGAACAGTCCGATGTTGTTTGTAAAGTATGGTCCATTTTCAAAAACTCATTTCTTGTCTTCTAGATCTATAATTGTAAAAAATCCCTTGGATCATAGTCACAGTTCAATCTGATCCTGGGGAGACCATTTGGCCTGGATCCATTGAATGATGTCCTGCTCCTGTGGCCAAATACCCAAAAGTTTTCAAATAAGGGCATGGACTTTCATATACTTTCGAGATTGTTCCAAATGGTTGTTTAGAATGACAAAATTTGGGTTTTTTCGGCTTTTGGAAGACAATGATTGCGCCCTCTTGCCTACCATTGTGCTCCCTTTACTGGGGTCTCCATCTCAACTAATGCATTCAGGCCCTGTCCTACAAGGCTTGACTGAGTTGCAACTGTCCTATTAACTGTGTCTCGGAAGGAGGAGCCCCCTCGCATGCGAGGGTTCGCTCATAGGGCCACCACTCTCACAGTTAGTGAAGGGAACCATAATGACGTGCGATGAGATCTCCTTGGCCTGCTTGGAATCACCCAATACGATCCCTGCAATCCTCTCGAGTAAAAAAAAATAATAATCTTAAATTAGAATAAAAATTCCAAGACACAAATTGGAAAAATGAATCAAGGACCAATATATTATAATATGAAGAATTAAAGAGAGAGGAAATATGTAATATAGGAATGAATTAATGAATGACGTAGTCTAACTTATAGACGAAATGACCTTTTTCACGACCATTTTTCTGCTTAATTTTAATCAAAATATGACGCAGATATTTAAAAACTTGAGTTTATATTGTTTAATGTGCATAATTCGAGTGCACTAGGTGTTTTTTAGGGTGCTAAATACATTTATGCATTCAAAATTGTATTTTAGACAACAAAAAATTTGAAATTCTATTGCTGAATTCTGGTGAATTCTAATGAAAAAGGCTATTTCGTCTATACGTTAGACTACGCCTTAATAAATATAATTTTTACCTAATTAAATAAAAGAACTATAACATTTTGTGGTATGATGCTAATTTTATACTTCTTTTATTTAATTAGGTAAATAAAAATATATTTTGATTAACATCTTTCAAATATTTTAATGCATTCCTATATTACATATTTTCTCTCTCTTTAATTCTTAATATTATAATACATTTGTCCTTGTTTCTTTTTCATAGAATTCAATTTCTTTTTTTTTCATTTGGTGTCTTGGAATTTTTATTCTTAATTTAATTTACTTTCTTTTTTTTCTTTTCTTATTTACTAATCCTACATTCTACTTTCTACTAATATAATTCATACATCATAATATTTATTTAATTTATTATAAATTTATAATTTATTTTGGACTTTTACGTTGATAATTTCTTTCTTTCTTTTACTAGTATTTATATATTCGTAAAATTATTTTATTTTATAAATTGTTGTATAAATCTATTTATTTTGTCTGTTTTGGTTCGTTTTTAATTTTATTTAATTCTTCTTATTTTATTTATTATTTACTTAATATGAATATCCATTTTTAACGGTCAGAACACCCGGACACCAAATTGGTGTATGAGATTGCTTGTTTGTGGACAGACCCACTTCAGTGCCACCTTTGTCTAAAGTCTTACGAGCTAATAGCTCAAACCCTTTGGTTTTGACCTGTGACTCTAGGGGAATATGCTCTTAACCATTTAATATATTGATTCTTTTTATTTTTTTCCCTTTATTTTTATTTTATTATGGTTTTTTAAAGTTTTTTTTTTTTTTTTTTTATATTCTTTAAAGTTTCTTTGAATCATTTTTTTTTATTTTCATTTGATTTATCGTTGTATTTTTTTTTGTTTTTAGAATATAGTTTGCTTAGATTTTAGTGCCTCTTTATTGTCTTAATCCGATGATGAACCACACTAAATAATTTTAAATGCGTAAACCTTAAAAATATCTATATAAATGTAATTTTTATAAAAGAAAACCTATTTTATAAATGTAATTTTTATAAATAAAAATAATTAATCAACCTGCATTTTACATTCATTCAAACCAAAGTTGTAAAACATGAAAATATTAGTTCAAGTCTTACAATCAACCCCAACAACAAGCATAGGACATGAAGCATTTCAATTTTATTAATGTTTTAAAACATGGACGACATGACTCGAACGTCGAGTGACAGTCATCGAAAGCCCTAACTGTTAGAGACTGGGGTGGTTCGCAAGCACGTGTCAAGATTCCACACATATGGATTGAACTTGCGACGTCAACGACACTATTTAAACGCTGACCGAGACTCAACAAAATCGTTGACTGCCAATGCTCGGTCAGAGATACAGGTAGCCCACAAAGCCTTGTCAAAATGCGACGCATGTGGTTTGAACTCGCCACACGTAGCCCACAAAGCCTTGTCAAAATGCGACGCATGTGGTTTGAACTCTGCCACGTCCTTATGGCCCAAACTTGAAAAACCATAGTAAAACTTCAATGGCTTCACTCTAATCCTAAAGCGTATGCAGACCAAATTTCTTGATATTTAATCAAGAATTTCAAGCGCCTCTTGCAAGAAAATAAAGTCTTATCTTTAGTCTACTCTGCTACAACAACAATCACATGAATTCTTCTTAAACATATGGAAGTTCAAATCATATGATGTTCACGTTGGCAGGGTATGAAAAACATTAATACTTTAGTGAGTTCAAAGTACCTAAAATTTATATTATAGGTAAAATTATGGATGGTCAAAATTTGGAGTTTAAAAACCGTTTAAAAACCATTGTCATTAAAATATTTCAATTTAGTTTAATTTTTATTTATTTCATCACAAATCCAAAAACTATCAACGGTAAATTGGTTTTTTTTTTTTGACTGAGTCAAAATGTTAAATAGGATAGGAGAAACACTAGGATAGGAAAGGCTATGATAGGACATTACAACACCTCTACCATATTAGAGTGGGGCAAAACTATGGGTTATCAAAACTTGGAGCCTAAGAATCCCAACACTAAAATACTTCATTTTTTTTTTGTCATTCAAAAGAGCTTTCATTAGATTTTCAAAAAGGCACAACTTACAAAGTTTGACTCAACAGTCCCTGTTCTCTCATTCTGACCATAATTATTGAGATTGGGGGCTAGAGGATACCATAAAAGACAACTTACATACATTATTGTCGGTAGGCTTTCTAGCCCAAGCAGAGCTGAAGTAGACAAAAAAGAAACCATAATTGACAACAACAATTCAAGGAGGGGAGTGAGGGGGGATTACAGGGGGAGCTACAAAAAAACCAACTTGATCATGCATATGAACGTCGATATGTTCCATCCTCGCTTCCAAACTGCGAAGGTGGCTTTGTCGGAGGCTGTCTAGCTGCTCCAAAATTTCAATATGGGTGAATTGAATATCGTTGAAGTAAGCCATGGTTTCGTTTTAGTCTTGATACAAGTGGTCCTTGAGAATATCCATATTGAGTTGAATGTGATGGAGTTGATCAACAATGGAGTCCACTGTGGCAAGAGCTTCTACATGACCAGACGAGTGGGCTGGAGAGAGAGCTCTAGTGTCCTCAGAGTACCCGCTATTTGAATTTGCAGTAGACGAGCTATGATCAGGCTCGGGGTTCCCTCCTAGAGCTTGCTTCCTTCCCTCGTGGCGGGGGAAACCTCGTTGGCATGGCATATCGAGAAGATCCAACCTGAAAAGCAAACTACACTTACCGAGACCACCAACTACCCATGCTTGAAGACAAGGAGAGGGAACGACCTCTCATCCAAAACACCCACCAACACAGACGATGCAACCCCAGTTAACCTTGGATAAACTCACAACCTCCCTCCAGCCGGTCCAAAGACATGCTCGCACCATCTGATATAAAGGAGTGCTCGTCCAAAACACCCACCCACATAATCATTGTAGTCACAATTAACCACAACAGAGCATACACACATTCTCCATCCAACCCAGAGACACCCTCGTACCAAAAAGAATAAGGAGGGTCTGCGGAGAGCCAACAATCACGCAACTACAAACCATTGGAGGGATGACCTTCAAAATGTAAAGACAAGCAGAGGATTTAGAAAAAGCAAACTACTTACCACACACATAGTACTGAAGACCCAGAAAGGGTGCAATGCTGAGCTCGAGCCATAAATGGATGGAGTCTTGGAGACGACTCAGTACCTTATCCGTTCATGTGCCCAAATCCAAGGGACAAAGCTGATAAAAGAGCCCACCACACCATTTTGCCACTGCCCGACACTGCACCTCGTAGCCAAGGCTGGGACATCAGGGAGCCGCCATGGAGCCAGACCCACATACCTCACTAATCCTCACAACCAAAATTCATTGCCCGAGCTTCCAAGATGGACCAATACATAAGCTAACCTTCACATTTATCAATAGTTCGTGCAAGATGGACCTTTGTAATGGTAGCATGATTGTCTGGATTGCACAAGAGAGAGAAGTTAATGAGCACGTGGAGCGAGAGCAAGCCCCAATGGCCCTTGTGAGACAACTGTTCAGGCGATTGATCACCCCCACCAGGGGTAAAATACCTTAATTTTATTTTAATTATTATTTATTTTATTTTTATTTAATTTATAATCCATCCAAATCCAAAAACAACCAATGGTAAATTAACTATTTCACTATAACTATTAATTATTTTATTTATTTTTAATTTTAATTTCTATGTACTTTGATTGAGTCAAAATGTTAAATAGTATAGGATAGGACATTACAACATCTCTACCATACTCGGTTGGAGAGCGCCTCTTGGTGTAATAACCTAAAAAAGGCCAAAAAAAGAAGAAGAAGAGAAGATGTTAATATCAATCTTAATGAATCAACCACGTCGACAAGAAACACAACAAAATATCAACCAAATGTAAATAATAATGGGAATACAAAGAATGGGAGAGTCCTATAAGTGTTGCACATGATCTTCTACAACAAATTATTGACCTCCTGCTATGTGTAAACAATGAGGTCTTTGCTAATAATGAATTCCAAAGGCTATGACCTGTAGATCTTCAACAATTTGAAATGTTTTTTTTATGCTTATGCCTTTTATGTTTCTTGTGCCCTATTAAATAAAACCATTGGAACCAAGTAATTTAAATGGGAAATTCGACCAAAGTTTCATAAAAAAATGCCGAAACTAATGAACTTCACAAAATTAAGCGTAAATCAAGTGAACAGATTAAGATATGTCGTGTTTTCAACTTTTATTGTTTTGATTGCTTCAATGCTTAATCATGGAACATGAGTGGGGAACGGCCATTATAACTATGACTCTCATTCTCATTATTGTTTGGATGCAATGTTTAACCATGGAACA
Source organism: Pinus taeda (assembly GCA_000404065.3). NCBI lineage: Eukaryota > Viridiplantae > Streptophyta > Pinopsida > Pinales > Pinaceae > Pinus > Pinus taeda. The sequence goes on from APFE030766293.1 coordinate 98,473, forward strand.
TAGTCGAAAATGATTATTATAATGTGTGGGGATACAACACATAGATACCACTCAAATCCCTAATCAAATCCTTTTATTTGGAGAAACATAAAATTCACGCTTTAAAATAGCCCACTGATCCAAATTTGGATTCTTAAACTCTCTTAAAGCTACCTGAACTCTGTAAAATCTCATACCAAAGTTTAAAGTCTTATGGATGTCGAAGACTATAAAAAATAACCCCTGAACAACAACAATTTGCAGCCAGCATAGAGCAACGAGGACCTTCGGTCAAAGCGCATTGACCATTGGCCCATGGGGATTGTGCATGGCGAAAAATGGCAGTTAGGAGGCTCGAATTAGAAAACGGAGGTCGTTTCTTAATCGTGCATCACTGGGCAAAAACCATCGAAATGGAAAAGCCCTGAGCGCTCGGTCACAAGGGAAGCCAAGAAACCGTGGGAAAAGTGCTAAAACCGAAGGCGGGTCCCGTGCTCCAAAACCAATGGAGTATAGGAGGTGTTTCAGGCAGTAAGCGGGTTTGTCAGAGGACCCAACGATTCCATACATTGATTAACACGTGTCCGGTGGATGAGAGAGAAAACCGCTCTCATAGCGGGATAACGTCCGAGCAAGTCAACTACGTGATAAGAGCGATAACCATCGGATCTGGAGGCCCCAGAGCTAACGACGGAGATTGCGCCTAATGGGAAATTGGATTCGATGGAGGAAATAAGCTACGACGTATAAAGGCTTGAAGTCTGACGTGGATGATGAGTTGGTAGAGATCCGTGTTTTGTGGGCATTCTTGGAATAAAATAGAAATAACGACCATTTCAAATGATCGAGTGTTTCCGGTGAACCTGACACTTATTCGTTACGGAATAGATGGCCATTTCCCTGTGAGGTGTGATGCAACAACTGTAACAGCCAAAAGAAGGGAAACGAACAGTCATGAGATGGATTGGCATCAAGCCACGAACAGACAGAGAGTAAAAAAAAAAAGAGAGCAGCCTAGGGAGCAGTAAGCAGACCTGGAAGTAGGGGAGCCAGAGTAAGAGCTCATTGTAATAGGCAAGAAAAAGAGCAAACAACGAGAAGATGCTAAATGCACAGAGAGTCTGGGGAGTCACTCGGAGGTCGAGTGGAAAATACAGAGAGCTCAATTGACAGCAACATATTGCTGTTGGAGTTGCTTGGAAGTCGAGCAACTCACAGAGGCATGTAAAAGGCCAGGAGAAAGAGCTTAGAGAAGCCAGAGCCAAGAGCCAGAGTGAGCGCCAGAAGCGAGAGTTGAGAGCCAAAACTAGAGCCAGAGCCAAAGAGCTAGAGCTAGAGTCAGAGCCACAACCAGAGCAAGAGCCACAGCCAGAGCTAGAAAACCGAAGAGCTCCAAGAGCCAAGGGATAAGATGGTGTTCTGAGCCCAATGTTCCTATGTAAAACATTGGAGTTAAGTGTAGGCACTTGTAAAAGAACTATTTCCATAATCCCAGAGAGCCTAATCGAGTTGATTAGAGATCAAGGAGACGTAGCCCAAGATATCAGGGTGAACTCCATATTATATTGTTGCCTTATGTATTTGTCTTTACTGCTGCTTTAACTACTGTTATATGCATTTATGTATCAGTTGAAGTACCTTCCCATATCAGCACAAACAATAGATTTTAAAGAAAATAAGCAACTGAAAACAAATACAAGTATACACTCATATTTCCAAGCATTTCTTATTTCCACATTGGTTAATCATTAAGACTTGGGAAAATTTAAAGCTTTGGAAGTGGGAGAGGTTCTTGTAAGTTAGACAAGAAGCCTAAGAGCCCCATTTTTAGATCAGGTGGTATCATAGCTTAAGATTAATTAACCCCACCTTCAAAGAAGGTTGTAACAAAATGCTTGATTGGCAGGTGTTTTGACAGTCAAGGATTGATTGCCTCATCGATTGTATGCTTGGTTGCAAACTGACTATTGTTTGAATTTGCAGAGGTGAAGGGAAAGCTATTGATAGCTCAGTCCAAGAAGGACAAGAAAGAAGAAGGGCTAAAGGCATTCTTCTATCCCAAAGGACCTCAGGGCAATCCTTGAAGCACAAAAGGTTGTTGCAAGAGGTTACTGGATAAACTCTTTAATAATCTTGTTTGAAGTTCTTTTGTGCATTTTGAAAATGACAACTTCTACAAGTGAGTCCTCAAAATATTCTTTCTTCACAAGTTCCTTTGATGGAGACATGAAGCAAGACTTGTCCACCATGATGGATATGGTGAGAGAAATGTATGAGGATGGAAGGAAGAGCAGCATACTTAGAGAGCAGTTGAATTCCATGGAGAAAGAAAAGCAGATGCTTTCTGGCAAATTGTAGGAAATGGAGAGGCAACTTCATATTGAAAATATGAACCTGAAAAGGATGCATGAGTTGGAGTCACAACTCTTTGTTGCAAAAGAAGCCTTGGCAAAGTATCAGCTTGAAGAAGAGGTAAACCATTCCTGTTTGTCTTCAAATTCTTCTAAGAATGCTTATATTGGTTCTTTTGAAAAACATACTGGAGGCATAGGTTCCAAGCTAATGTCCAAGATGGGCTATGAAGGAAAAGGATTGGGCAAACATGCACAAGGTATTGTTGAGCCAATAATGGTTGAGGAAAGGCCTAAGTATTTGGGTCTTGGCTATGGACGGTCTTATGGAGAGAGTTCCAAAGCTGCCATGAGGGCCATTGAAACATTTCCCAAAAGGAGTTTCATTGTAGGTCCTCTACCTCAAAAGTGTGAGGATTGTATTCAAGAGGAATGCAATAGCTTGAAACATCATTCAGATGATGCAGATGTTCAGAAGCACACACTTGAACTAGAGAGTTGTGGAAACTCTGATAGCCTTGAAGAAAGTGATGGTGTTCCAAAGGGAGCCACTTCTTCATTTGCTTCACCTCCTCATGAAGGCAATAAAGGTGAAAGAGGCAGGTATAAATCTGGTTCTAAAAACATTCCTTTTGATTTTGTAAGGCATGGAAAAATAATCGCATGTTCCTTTTGTGGTTTGGATAACCATTATGTTTCTAGATGTTGGAAGAGGATGGCCACATATAGGAAACTTCTGAAGGAAAGGAAGCAAGCAGCCAAAGGTCCACAGGACAAGGAAAATCATGCTGTCAAAAGGATGCACATGTGTTGCACCTACTGCCATAAGCAAGGGTATCTTACTGAAAGGGGTTGGACTTTAAATCCAACACTGCTTCCACCAAAGATGAAGGAGAAGATGGAAAAATAAAATGGCAGGGATGGAAATAAAGATTCCATGTTTGATGTGGTTCAGGATGATTCACATATTGATGCTGATGCAAAAACAAAGGAGGGACCTTTGAAATGGATTGGTTTATTGATGCATCCACAAATAAATGCAAACATATGCATCAATAGACCAAAAGTTCTTTTAGTGGGAAGGCGTGATCTGAATTTGGATCCTTAAACTCTCTTAAAGCTACCTGAACTCAATAAAAGCTCATACCAAAGTTTAAAGTCTTATGGATGTCGAAGACTATCAGAAATAACCTCTGAACAGTGACAATTTGCAGCTAACGCAGAAAAACGAGGACCTTCGGTCAAAGCATATTGACCTTTAGCCCATGGGCACTGTGCATGGCACAAAAATGTAGTTAGGAGGCTCGGATCAGAAAACGGAGGCCGTTTCTGATGTGTGATTAGTGCCAAGCGCTCAGTCACAACCCCTGGGGAAAACCCCTTGAAATGGAAAAGCCCCGAGCGCTCGGTCACAAGGGAAGCCAAGAAACCATGGGAAAATTGCTAAAACCGAAGGCAAGTCCCACGCTCCAAAACCGGCGGAATATCGGAGGTGTTTAGGGCAATAAACGAGTTTTTCAGAGGACCCAACGATTCCATACGTTGATTGATGCGTGTTCGACGGAGGAGAGAGAAAACCGCTCTCATCGCGAGCTAACGTCCGAGCAAGTCAACCATGCGATAAGAGTGATAACCATCAAATCTAGAGGCCCCAGATCTAATGGCGGAGATTGTGCCCAACGGGAAACTAGATTCGACGGAGGAAATAAGATATGACGTATAAAGGTTTGAAGTCCGACGTGGATGATGAGTTGGCAAAGACCCGTGTTTCGTAGGCATTCTTGGAATAAAACGGAAATAACGACTGTTTCAAACGATCGAGTGTTTCCAGTGAACCTAACACTCATCCGTTATAGAATAAATGGCCATTTCCCTGTGAGGTGTGATGCAACGATTGTAACAGTTGAACGAAGGGAAACAAATAGTCATGAGACGAATTGGCGTTAAGCCACGAACAGACAGAGAGTAAAAAAAAAAAGAAAAAAAAAGAGAGCAGCCTAGGGAGAAGTAAGCAGACCTGGAAGCAGGGAAGCTAGAGTAAGAGCTCACTGTAATAGGCAAGAAAAAGAGCGAACAACGAGAAGATGCTAAATGTGTAGAGAGTCTGGGGAGTCACTCGGAGGTTGAGTGGAAAAGCCAGAGAGCTCAATTGACAACAACATATTGCTGTTGGAGTTTCTTGGAAGTCGAGTGACTCATAGAGGCATGTAAAAGGCCAGGAGAAAGAGCTTAGAGAAGCCAGAGCCAAGAGCTAGAGTGAGCGCCAGAAGTGAGAGTTTAGAGCCAGAACCAGAGCTAGAGCCACAGAGCCATAGCTAGAGTCAGAGCCACAGCCAAAGCAAGAGCCACAACCAAAGCCAAGAGCCATAGCTAGAAAGCCGAAGAGCTCCAAGAGCCAAGGGATAAGGTGGTGTTCTGAGCCCAATGTTCCTATGTTAAACATTGGAGTTAAGTCTAAGCACTTGTAAAAGAACTATTTCCATAATCCCAGAGAGCCTAATCGAGTTGATTAGAGCTCAAGGAGACGTAGCCCAAGATATCAGGGTGAACTCCATATTATACTGTTGCCTTATGTATTTGTCTTTACTGCTGCTTTAACTACTGTTATATGCATTTATGTATTAGTTTAAGTACCTTCCCATATCAGCACAAACAACAAATTTTAAAGTAAATAACCAGTAGAAAAAAAATACAAGCATACACCCACATTTCCAAGCATTTCTTATTTCTGCATTGGTTAATCATTAAGACTTGGGAAAATTTAAAGCTTTGGAAGTGGGAAAGGTTCTTGTAAGTTAGATAAGAAGCCTAAGAGCCCCATTTTCAGATCACCTTCATTAGAGAATAATACCATGGGAGAAACCATAGGTTAAGAATACTATGGTAAAAACGTTGAGTGAATATAGTCACTCAAAAAATTATTTTTATTTTATTTTAATGTATCACTATTTTTATTTTTATTATTTAATTTGTATTTTTTGTAGGACAAGACAACATCTTTTCCATATTGGATCAAGTGCATCTCTCAGCATAATAAATAATGAGTTAATTTTATATTAAAAAATAAAAAAGATTATATTATATTTTAAATAAAAAATATTTATATTGAAAATCTAGAACCCAAAAATTGCCAATGGTAAATAAACTGTTTTACTTTAATTATTAATTATTAATTTTATTTTTATTTGTATGTAATTTGATAGAGTCAAAATGTTAACCAAGACCAGACATTACAACATCTCTACCATACTGGAATGGAGAGCGCCTCTTGGCACAATAACATGGGCATAATATAAGAATCATATTCACATGATATTAAAATCATAGATCAACCAGGGCTACTTTTTCCCACTTGATTCCTCACACAACCGAGAATCTTACATGCCACCCACATTTGCATTAAATGAATATAAACCCTCATTCTTCCACAAGAATTACTCTTGACAAAACTTGTCAGTCACAATGACATTCATATATGTATATAAATATTGCCATGATCATGAGCATATCACAGATTCACATATCTACAGTGACTTAAGGTCAAGAGAACCTCCTTTGTGGTATTTTCATGGCTGCCATGTCCATTATTTCCCATGGACCCAACCAATATTCTTGGTTTTCATACTACTATCCACTTAGTCATGGACATATTATATATTAACATATGTCAAATAAAACTAGAGTTTTAGAGAACTCCCTGTATTCTTGTTGTTGTTCACACAAATAGTTTTTAGTCTATACATAATTTCATTCATGCTTGTCATATTTAGGAGTAATGCTCCAACATACACCGATGATGGTCTTTCCCAACCCATTTCCCACCCCGAACCTTTCTCATTTTTATTCATGCCCTTTCTTTAGACCGTCGTGGCTTTTTTGGCACACCCAACAAATTTGTCCTAAGACCCCAAGCATGAAAATAGCAAGGCAATTCAAAAGAAATGAAAGGAAACAATACATAATGAAATTCATCATAGAAATCATAAAAAACAAAATTCCAAACAGAATAACATGGCCATGTGCAAGTCAGCAATCAAAGCAATAAATAATTCATGAGGCCAACAAATTTAAAACATATCACATAAGCGCTAAAATAAAGAAGTCCCAAAAATTGACTCGATTCTCATGAGTCTTAGAGTTTAGTGCATCCTTCACCATTACTTACATGCATTTACAAATGTACTTTGGTTCAAGACTCTTCCCAAGGTTCACAACACCCTTGCAGTCTCAGTCCCCTCAAGGTATTACACAGGGTTCTCTCTCTCTCCCTCTCTCTCTCTTTCTCTCTCTCTCTCTCTCTCTCTATATATATATATATATAATTATAATGGTACTTGAGAGAAATATGCATTATGGTGCTTGAGAGAATGCCTCCTTCCAACATATTGCAGCACAGATTCATGCCCTTGTAGCTTGCAAGGGTTATTTTATTTCTTCTTATGCCTATGGGGAAAATCCCTTCTTAGGTGCTTCTCTCCACAATACCAACATTAAATATTATCTTTTCCTTTTCAGCCACATGAGGTCTCTTTCTGGTTTTTCCTGCAGAACCTTTATCCATTTCTTTGAGGGTGGGAGTGCACTACGATAGTTCTTAATTGTAGGACAAGTTTTGCTTCAACATGGTATTTAACATTGCTTGATCCTTTTGGCTCTTGAAAAGCCTCCAATTCTCTAACTTGTAACTTTTAAGCTCAACCTTCAAGCTCCTAAGCTCAGCCCTAAATTCCTTGAGCTCATCCTCCAAATTCCTGAAGGTTATTTTTCTTTGGAAGGATTTCCCCCTTTCTTGTTCTTGATGGACTTGGTCCATATCCTGCTATGCCATGCCGCTATCCATGATTCCTTTTTCTGCCACTGAGTCTTCCTGTGCTGTTACATGAACTCAACTATTAGTGCATTAATAATACACACACACACATATATACATATACCAAATATCGCTTTTTCGTGCTAATCCAAGCACCTTACACTACAACTGTTCACACATCCTCAAAATTTTCATTAGTTACATGTCTCAAACAAGACATGACTAACACATACTTCTGCTTGATTTCAAGATTCAAAATTACATATACATTCATATCAGTAGATTCATAGATCTTAGAAATCAGTCTTTGATCAAGGCCATCAACATTAATTGAAGACAACAATCATCAAGAAGTTTAAATTTTAGCATTCTTGCTAAGGCCAAAAATATCCATTAAGTTTAGTCCCTTTACTAAGGCCAACTTTCATGACATTTACAGTCTCAAAAGGTCAACTAAAAGTCACACACACACACACACACACACACACACACACACACACACACACACACCCACACACACACACACACACACACCACACAACACACACACACCCACACACACACCACACACACACACACACACACACACACACACACACACACACACAACACATATATATATATATATATATATCACAACAACATTTACCATCCTTGTAAATCCTGGTTATCACACTTATGAAATGTGTCATAGATGTGCATGCAACACAAAACCATTAATCACAATGATGCACCCTGCACCCACTTGCACAAGCAATCAATAAAAATATAATAAAAAATCATAGTGCTACCACCAACACCTAGTGCGTAAACATAAAAAACATATCATTATCTAGTAGAGCCACACAATATGATGCCTTAAATCCACTGAGAAATCTTATAACATGTAAACCATGGGATTCTTATATCCCACTCAGTGTATGCACATACACACACACACACACACATTTTCAATCATAGCAAATTATGCTATGCAATAAAAGCAACATAAGGATTTCCAAAAATCCCTCATATCATATAGACACTCACATGCACAATTGTTCCAAATGTGCAATATTATGCCATTTAAGCAGTAGTGCTAGCATACTACAAACAACCATCCATACAAAGCGTGCCAATAATCTTGCAAAAACTAATGAAATGACAAGCACCCATCAAAAGCTAAAAGAATCATTGTAGTCAGAATAAAATCCAAAATCAAATGCTATGGACAACATACAATTGCACCTTCTTCTTTGTTAGCTTCGTAACTAGGGACCAATTTTATTCCTAAAGTTCTAGTGTTAAACTTTTACTCTGCATTTCACTTGATATAGACCCCATCCAATCCAAGTGTTGAACTTGGCTTTGATACCACTTTGTAACACATCCCCTCCTAATCCTTGCCCCAACCAAGGTTAGAAGGAGGCAATTACAATGTTGACCCAATCTCCAAGGTCCTATTATGGAAATGAGGTCTAAAATTTCCAACCATTTTTTACTTTCTCAAAACTTAGAATGGGTGGCATCGTTGTGTTTGTCTCGTGTGATCTTTCCAATGATATAAATTTTACCTCGATTCAACTCATGGATTGGAAGATATGACCCTTAAAAGATAGGACGATTCACCCTTGCCACATAATCATTGATTCCACATGGCACCTTACACGCCATCCCTGCCATCGTGGACACACATGGACAACAAAATCCTACGAATAATTAGAGGTTGAACTGATCCACAGCTCTACGAGACAATAAAACTTAACTAACGGCCTGACCCCTGACCCCTAACCTACAGATTGACCCGACCTCCCTCTTTGATGTCTATGCTTTGGACCTTGATACTCAAATGTAATACTGATACTCACCTTTGAATTGTTCTTCACTTCTAGTTTTATACACATTGGATCAGTTTCCAAAGCAGTAAGCATCCAATGACTTGTTGTTCTCTCATATGCACACTGGATTGGTTGCCAAACCCGACTAGCATCCAATGTCTTCTCTTCTCTTCAATTTCATATACACATTGGATTTGTTGCCAACCCAGTAAGAACCTAGTTCCTTATATTCTCTTTGATCTTGTACACACACTAAATTGGTTTCCAACCCGACAAGACCCAATGCCTTCTCTTCTCTTCTCTTCAAATTCAAATTTACTAAGTGGTTTAGCCCCAAGGCGAGCACTTAGTAACAAATAAATATAAATAAGCCCAATCACTACCCTACGAATATGGGCACTATCAATCCTAGTAGTCTTCTATTGAAAATAATATAGGTGTATCCCACACCTTCACAGGCATAGGAAATCCCCATTCTGGGTAGTCTACCTGTCCTAATCAACACAGGCCCAAACAGTCCCATAAATGTCTGTCTTAAACACATTACACAACAGACACGCCTAGAAAGTCCCATACCTACTTGTCCCAAAACATTACACAACACCATACTAAATAGTGCACACCACACCACATACACATATACACATGAACAACACAATAAATATATATGGTACAACACATCACATACACTTTACAAATGGCACAATATAACATGTACACAACAATGGGAAGATGATAGAGGCTGAAATCCAACTGCAGGAGGAGGACCTCCATGAGAAAGAGTAGGATTTTTACTTAGTTGACCTAAGTGAGCATGATGACAGTGAAAACACAAGCATTGTCATCAGAGAAAATAATGCACACATAGGAGAGATCTAGGTCAACTTGCAGTAGGGCAAAATACATCATTTCATACTATGAGCAAGAGAACAAGCAGTACGAGACCAAACAAGAGCTCATGGATATTCCACTCATCAGGGCAAAGAGGGATTTTGAAAAGGCTAAGGATTTACTTGATGAAGCATATGGAGAATATGATGAACAACTAGAGGAACAAGTGCCAAGGAGAAGGCCAAGGACTAGAGGCCTAAAAAGAGCATTGGAGCTAGAAAAACAAAAAGAGGCTGAACTAGCCAATCAACTTACCCTAAATGAACAGTTTGCCAAGATGATCAATGAGAACTGAGAGCATTGGATCGAGAGGGTGAAAAATGATCTTGAAAATCTCTTAGACAAGGCCAGAAGGGATAATGAAATTCACAAGAAGATGACAAAACACTATGCCTACAGAGAGAGGATTTCCAGGGAAAAACTCAACGCTGCAAAGGAGAAAATTGAAACCCTAACCAAGCAAAGGGAGGGAGATAAAATTGAAATTCTTACCGAGGCTTCATTCAAGGCTTGACACACATCATCAACATTCCTCAGGCCAAATTTTGGGAAATTTTGAGCAATTTTGGGAAATTTTTGAAGTTTTGTGCATTTTTGGAAATTTGTGCACCAGTCACACTGCCAAAAGTGCAATGTCTAGGGCGTTGCACTTTTTATAGGGACCTCCAAATGAAAAATGGCCACCACCATTGGATTCAAAAGGATAATTATAGTCATGAAAACCACTTTTCTAAGTTTTTTGGAGTCAACTGGGCAGTCAAAAGGTAAAAAAACACCCAAAAAATCATGTTTCTGCCCTGTTTTGGAGGCAGGCACTACGCTTTTGACCAGTCTTGGGAGAATCAACTATTGGAGGGTCAAAACTTGACCATTTTGAAAACTAAGGGTATATTGGGAAACTAGACAGGACAAGATTTCCAATGGGCTATCCTGGGCTCAAGTTGGACACCAGAAACCCACTCAAAAGTGGAGATGAAGTTGACACTGCGCTTAGGAAAGTGGCGTTGCGCTTTTGACACAAATTTCCTGAGTTTCTTCATTTTGTAATTTTTCTCAGTTTTGATAGTTTCACATTGACAAATCATATTTTTAACCATGTAATTTATGGATGTAAATTTAATAATGATTATTTTACTGTTACCTAGGGTAAATACATTAGGTGAAAACTCTTCTTATGATGTAATGAATCAGTTTCCAAAAGTTAGGGATGAGTCACTTTGACCACCTACACTTTAGCTATCAATTCAGTTTTTGTTGTAACTGTTCCTCCTCTCATGGATTCAACCTTTGAGGCTAGGATTAGTTTGTTTGATGTTTAATTTAAGTATTTTCTTAGTCATTCTACAGGTTGGACTCCATTGGATATTGTACTAGTTGTTTAGACTTTGGCATGAAATATACTAGATGAGTTGCAACTATTTCATGGGATTCCTGTGGCATGGTATTTTGACATTGTTTGTTCTTCAGTTACATATGTATGAATGTTTTGTACCCTTAATGATTCATTTCACTCTAAATATGTTTGATTTTCAAGGTGTGATAAGAAGAATTCATCTTGTATACTCTGTTTTGGGAAAATCATCATAGGTTGTTTCATTTCTTCAGTTTAAAAAGAATTCATGATCTTCATGCTCTTTTTAGCACCTCACTAGTCTAAACCATCTCATCACTATAATACCAAGTGTTAAAGTAACTTTCCTACCTTTCTCCATCAGATGTCTGCAATCTGATTCTCTTTTGCCTTGATTTAGTTCACTCTCTAACCTAATTCACTTATCTAGTGACCTAATTCACTCATCTAGTGGCCTAATTCACTCATCTAGTGGGATTCACTCATCTCAACCTTGGAGATATGGAGGAGTGATAACATATTGGCACCATTTCTGGGGACGAAAGATTCATTTTGCCTGGGTGTACAACTAGTTCTCATTGGAGTTTGGTCCTCTGGATGATGGGACTAAGATTGATAAAGGTCGATTCAATAATTGCTGTGTCAAGATCGTAGAGTTGGCGTCAAGGAGACAAATGAGACAAATTCTGCATCTTGATATAGTTGATTCAGTTGAAGACAATCAGAGCTTGTTCGAAAAGTAAAGAAGTTTACAAATCACAAGTTCGATTAGACTTCATTCCATTGGTAATCTCTCAATCATTACCAATTTTAGATTTTGCTATTGAAGACTTTCCTTTGAAAATATCTCTGTTCAGCTCAAAGTCTTAGGTATTTTACCTCATATAGTTTGTGACCCTGTTAAGATACTAGCTCATAAAAGATATACCAGGTCAAGCCCTAACCCAAATCCTCTTTCTCTTGTTGATAATCCTGAAAGATTGTTATGAAAGCCTAAAGTCCCTTTCCTTGAGACTAAAACCACAAAATTGGAAAGGACCACTTCTTTTCCAGATCAAATACATAGTATTGAGGATATACCTCTCAACAATAAATTTGAGTTATCCCTATTCTATCCAAACTCTGAGTCTTGTCTTACCGAAGAATTTTTTTATCCCATAAAGTTTGACTCATACCTTCCTGCCTCAACGTCTTTGTTTAACCAACCTTCAACTGCTTGTCAGTCTTCAAAACTTGAACACGAGGTTTGGTCTAACTTTGAGAAGCTTCAAAGCCTAGCTGATCAATTACAAATCATTGTTGAACAGGCCTATATTCAGTATCAACTTCAAATCTTATCTTCTACCATACCCCCTACTACACCTCCGAAAACATCCCCATCACCTCCTTTGTCTTCATCTCAAACAACACAACCCATTGCAGTTCCCATTCATCATTCTCCAGGAGTTATGCCGAGGTTTTCACCCTCAGTATTACCTGGTTAATTGGCATATTTACCTTAGACCTATGGCTAGAGACTTCCTCTATTTTGATGGTAGCCCAGGAGTAACAACACATCAACATATTGATAAGATGGTTGATTTCATTGAATTAGAGGAAGTTGATGAAGATGATGCTAAAATGAGGCTAATGGCTCAAAGTTTTTCTGGAGATGTCAAAAAATGGTTCTGTGGCTTGGCAGCTCACTCCATTGATACTCCTCAGAGGTTGAATGAGTTGTTCTTAGCCAGGTGGTGGGAAAAGAAGAATCCATTGCAAATGTTAGTGGAATACAACACATTGAAAATCAATCCTAATGAGACGGTTCAGGAATTCACTATAAGGTTCAATTAGATCTACACTTCCATTTTGGATAACATGAAACCTCCACCTAATTTGGCACTTCATCATTACCCAGATGCTTTTGATCCGGACATGGCTTATTAATTGAGGGAAAGAGATCCTACAACTCTGGAAGACATGCAAAACAATGCGGTAAGTGTGGAAGCAAACTTGATAATTAAAAAGTCTCGGTTGAAACATGAGAAACTAGAAAAGGGAGTAACCATCAAAGAAGAACCTTCTTCTTCCACCAATCTTAAGCTAGATGCACTAATCAGAACCATGGAGAGAATGGATGACCGGATGATAAATTCAGATAGACCTCAGGAACCCCAATTTAGAAATCCCAACTTCAGAAATTAACAACAACCTCAATATAGGATAAAAAAAAGAGAGTAGAAATCTTCTGAAGCGTTGACATCTCAGAAGCCAATTCGGACACCCTTGCAGCAAAATTATGCTCAAGGAGAATTTGATGATGAAATAGACCCAATTTTTGAGGAAAATCACTTCTTTAGGGAAGATTACCATCCCATTTTCTTGACTGAAAATGAGAAGTATGTCGAGAAGGTGGAGGATCCTAAAGATGAGGACTACATACTGGTAAGTGACAATGCATTGAAGACCCAAACTAATGATTATCAAAGAGGATATTTGAATGCACTTAGTTCTTAGCAGAATCAATATTCTTTGAGGAATAGAGATGTCCTAATCACTCTTATTCAGAAAAGGACATCACAACAGAAAGATACCCAACAAAAATCAAATCCTCAAGGTAGACAAAGCAAAGGTAAAGAGCTGGTAGCAACCGATCAAAGGAGATCAAAACAACCATCTATAAGTAGTCCAAACAAGGATCATGGCAGTCAAAAGAAGGATCAGATACCAAGATATCTATGCGAGAAGAGAGACAATGTCCAAAGAGAGGTAGATAAATCTAGTTCATTAAATCTAGAAACTAAAATTTCAAAGTTGAAAGTGTCAATCCCTCTTATTGAACTAGTAAAAAATAGCCACTACAAGTCTGATATAGTTAAAATGCTCAAAGTTGATCGTATGTCTGACATGGTTAATATTGAAGATGACCAACCTGAATTGATTTTTGGTCCATCCATAGATGGTCAGTTAGGATATAGTGATGTTCCTCCATTTTATCTCAGTTTAAGAATCCACCAATTCATTCTTCACAACTCCATGCTTGAATCCAGAGCCTCTCATAATTTTGATGCCAAAAGCCATCATGGAAAGGTTGGGTCTAGATATAACTTGTGAGTACCATGACTTGTATTCTTTTGATTCTGGTAATTCCATTGTCTGGGTCTAATAAAAGATTTGGTAGTATCCCTGGATCAAATCCCTGCAAAGGTTGTGTTAATGGATGTGGTGGTAGTTGATATAGCACCATGGTTTGGCATGTTATTGTTGAGATCATAGGGAGAAAAACTAAGAGGCACAATGTAGTTAGACTTCTCTTATGCTACCATCAAGGTTTTCAGGCAATTGAGAAAGTTGTGCCGAGAAACCAAAATGAAGTTCATGATAACTAGCAAGGATAAGACTAATAATCATCCTATCAACGCTGTACATAGAGATTTAGAGTCTTTTATTTTATATAATGATAGTGGACTAAATGATGTAGATAGTCAGCTTATGGAAATTAAAGATGCACCCGAGATTTTCAACTATATAAAAACGTTTTCAGACCAAGAAACAGAAGAGCTGCCAAGTTCATCCACACATCCATCAAACAAGGTGGAAAAAGGTTCAGAACAACCATCAGAGAAGGTAATGGAACTTCAGAACAATCTGAAGGGAAAGTTCAAAAAATTGACCCAAAACAGAAAAAAGATGAACAACTCTTGGAAGAGGAAAATGGACTTTGGACCATGGACTTTGATGGTGCTCTTGGGAAAGACGAAGCAGGTATTGGCATTTGGATTCGAAGTCCACATAATCAATAAGGTAATCTCCCTCAACATGTTAGATTGTGCTCATACAAGTTAGCTTTTGATTGCACTAATAATGAGACAGAGTATGAAGCGCTGATCACAAGTTTGAAGATCTTGAAGAGGCTAGGTGCACGAAGAATTTTCATGTATGGTGACTCAGAACTTGTAATCAAGCAAGTTAAAGGTGAATACCAAGCTCACCATCTGTGAATGAAACAATAGAGAAATGCGGTTTTAGATATTCTCAGGATGTTTCCTAAGTTTACACTTTTAGTTGTACCAAGAACTCAAAATCTTATGGCGGATTCTTTAGCTACAACTGCAAGTAATTTTAAAATTCCCATTTTTTCAAACAAAAAATTCGAGATTCATGTGAAGCATCAGCCCTCTATTCCTGATAACTTGTGCTATTGGAAAGTATTATGGGATGACAAACAGGTGAATAAATTTCTTTAGAGTGAAGGAGAGTTTGAAAATTATTCTATGGATGAAGTTTATGATGAAGATGATGAAGTCATTGAGGCAACTCAAGTTGATATACTATAGCTGAAAGATAACAATATTCCAAACGGACTTGTACCTTTGGAAGACTTGTTTGATCAAGATGATGTAGCAAGGAATTCTACATTGGTTCCTACAAAAAGAAAGGTGTTGAAGACATGAACATCGGAAGAACAGACAAACCAAAAATGATCAAGCTGTCCAAAACATCGTCTCCCGAGGTAAAAGAGAAATACATTCATCTATTATCTGAATTTTCTAATGTTTTTGCTTGGGATTATGCATATTTGAAGGAGTATGATAAGAAAATAATTCAGCATACCATCCTAATCAAGCTCGATCAAAAACCCTTCAAGGAAAAGCTAAGAAGGATTAACCCAAGTGTTTAGGGATAAATTCCCCTAGGGTCTTGGGTTGATACCCTATCAAATTGGAGGTTATCTACAAAGAAAAATAAGCATTCCACACAGCCATGATGCTAATATAAACAAAATACACAAAGAGAGGTGCACCTAGGGGTCCTTTGTTTGGGAAGATCCAGCCAGGGTCCAAAACCTCTTGGAGTTCCTTTTAGTCCTTCAACCTACAAAACAATCAATTCTAGAAAGCATAGCAGTATATCGACCAAGCATCATAAAGAAATCATCTTCATAGCATATTGAAAGGTAGTTAGTTATACAATTAAAACAACCATCCATATGTGAATCATAACATTGATATCATAAACATGAAGAAGATTTATATCAGGAACAAGACAAGTGTTTCTTTTATTATAGATAACTAAAGTACAGAAATGAATGATTTCACCGGAGTCTTCCTTTCGCAGGCTCCAAGCGGAACTGTCCTTCGGATTCATCCAGTCTCAGGCCTTTAACAAACTCCTTCCATGACTTACTCCAAGATATCTCAAGTAGTGGAAAGACATCATAACTCAAGGAAACAAGGGTTTCCTATAATGGGGGAAGTGCTGGAAGCACAAGGATCTTCAGACCTGGTCAGGGATAATCTCAGCAAAGTGATTTTTCTCTCTATCTTCTCCTCCTTAGACCTTCCCATTGAAGCCTTTTTATACTTCTCCCAAAGTAGTTTTTTATTTGGGAATTCATTGGGAACAGTTGGGCCATGGGCACTAATAGGTAATCAACAGGTAAAACTCGTGATCTCCACCCGAAATTAAGGAGATTTATTTTTTTAAAGTGTTTTAAGACATATACGTGGGTTGGGTATACACAGACCTGTGTACACATGTGTTTAGCTTAGGGAAATGTCGCATATAGGGAATAAAACACTGTTTTTAAGTATTTGGACCAGGTCTGGAAGGAGGGGTTGCCCTAGGCCATGAGTGCAGCATCACAAACATCAAGAGTGAGATTTGGAGCTATAATAGATACCCCCTAATATATGAGGTCAGAAGGGGTGCATGATGGCCGAAATGTATTAAGTAAGTACATGGAAAGGAAACCTATCAAAAAATGAGAAGGACTTCACCAGAGTTCAGCTTGCCAAGCCACAAAAGGAGATCAGAAAGAAACACTGTTTGAGGCAGGCATACCCATGATCAGAGAAAGTAAAGCATGTCCGCATATCAAGTACAATCAGATCCACTAAGTATACAAGTATAAAAGACTAGAAAATACATAATGGATCATCTGATCATAATCGAAAAAGTACATGTCTGAATATCATATAAGAATGTTAATGATGCTGAAGGATGAAGCAGATCACTGATATTAAAGACTAATCCCACAATTACCAAATGAACATGATGGAGTAAGATGGTACTACACTGTAAACTTAGATGCCAACATATAGAATGTCGCCATGAATGACTGCAACATATAAGGTGGAGTGGTATCAACTAGCAGTAACAGGAGCAACTGTCAAGTGAGCCAATGAATGCTGATGCAACTTGAGGTCTTCAGCGACCACCGTGGTACATTTCTACACCATGGGAATAAATGATCTGAAGTTGACCATGTGAGAAATCGTTTGATTACCGGTCATTGATGTATATTGTTAACAAATGCGAGACTACTCACCAATAATGAAAATGAGTGTCAAGGTACCCAGTACAATATAACTAGTGTGAATAGATGAGCTGGAGTCGAACACCTGTAAGAATCTATCAATCAAGAGACAATGATGGTTTCCCACTGTCGATAGCGAAGGATCTGCTACTAATGACTGCAAACCCCAAGGTATTGCCAAATGGACTCTAGATCTTTGCCCCAGAGCAATGATTCATAGTCGATAGGGAAAGATCCGCTAGAAGGAAGGCATTAAGGCATCCTTCATCAATCTAGCGTGAGTGTAACCCGTAGGCCAATAATTTGGAGGGAATCAGATGAAAAAATATGTAGTAACCCGATCGAAGCACGTTTCTGGTGTACACAAGATGTGGCTAGCACACGACAGAAACCCTCTGAACCAACCAATAATGAAAGCTATCACAGAGGCGAGGTATCCACCAATAGGTTCAAATGGAAAACAAGGTACCACACGAATCCAAATGTGTGATAGTGTAAGCTGATGTCGAACACAAGGGAAACCACTCAGTCAAAGACCCATAATAATGATCGATGCTGAGCACAAGGTGACCTATCAATAATGAAAATAGGGCTGGGGTGCATCTCTAGGCCTATCCTCAGAGAAAGATGTCGTCATCGATAAGGAAAAGACCCACCATCAAGAAGTCAATGGAAACCTTCTCAAGCTGGCACAAGTAAAGGACCAATATAGCTGATGTGATGATAGACATGACGTTGACAACCAGGGATGGACGACTGAAAAATGAGTCAAGAGACACCGCAGAGAGGCCGACTCAGGCTAACTTCCCTCGAACAAAAGCACGACTCAATGTGACTATGTGGTAGCATATGATGACTGTATAAATTCGTCATGTAGGAGGCACGAATGAACCCTCCATATGATTGGAAGAGATAACCAATTGGGGGAGAACTAACTCAATAACAAGGTTAAGGCATACCTAAGTCAAAATAAATCTCGCCCAAATGGAGGAGACTTTGTTTTGAGTGCTTTTTCAAGGGTGACACGACTCACTCTAGTTGCCAATGATAAGTGGAAATACTGTCCCGTTACCACTCTTTTTTGGAGTATATGATTTTTTTGTCTTTTTCTTTAAGCTGGAAAAAGAATAAAAGAATGCTACAGTAAAGTGGAAAGAACAAGTGTCAGTGAAAAAGATGATCTAGTTCCTGGGATTGGAACAATCCTATGCTCAATGTAGGGAGGCAAAAACTAGTCAAAGACACTCAAAGGTGTGTTCCTTCCACGGGTCAAGGTGTGCCAAGTTGCAGAAGTCAAGGGCATACAAGTTTGATTTTACAGTCGACATGGTCGAAAAGTTGGCTTAAACATGAGTCCAAGTGAAGCTGGATCAAGGCCAAAAGGTGAAAATAGTCAAAATGCAATGCAACAGTACAACTCAACACAAAGGAGCCTCTAGGGTATAAGGCCAGAACGAAGTGAAGAAACAAAGAGGAATGAGAATTCATCGCATAAGTCATGGGAGGACTACAGAGGACTCCTGAGCCTACTCAGATCGAAGTAGCATGGGAAACAAATGTCAGTGAGGTGTTAACTATGATACCCATGAAAAGGATGGCTCTACCATCGTGTCATGATTTAAAAAATCGGCGAGTGAAGATGGTTTATGAACCATAACACGATGGGATCGACCCTATGGAAAGTGTATCGGGAAATGGAGGTTAGAATGCATAATGCAATGGAAAAATGGTTTCCCTAACCTATATGCCAGTGAGAAAACGATACCTGCTATGACGGGTCAGCAGTCATGGAATCGTCTCGAAACTACTGCAAAAGCGTCCAAAATTTCCTGAAAATAAAACCATTCTCGACATTCCAAGCTCCCAAGTTAAAATTCTCATGAGACAAAAAAAAATCAAGTTTTGAAAAGTTTTCCGTTTTCAAAGCCTATAAAATAGTTTTTGGACTCACCATTTTCACCATTTGATTTGAGAGCAAAGGAGTGGAGAAAAGGAGAAAAATTTTCCATACGCCAAATTCAACCGTTCAAATCCTCCAAAAATCACCAGGTAACCCTTAAACTCATATTGCATTCAATTGTGACTAGTTTTAGAATTTTTAATTCAAGTTTCATCGTTGAATTATTGCTAAAAGATTTCTTGCAGCGTATACACAGGTTGGCTATGAGCAACCCACATATACGCAGGCCCTAAACACGACTGTGTATGAAACAGACCCATGTACACGCCGAGAAAACTTCAAAACAAAAATCTAACGGTAAAAAATTGTCTTTTCTTTAGGATTCCAGTCACTTGGAGAGAAAGAGAGCATACCTTAGTGGATGATGAGGTTATGAATGATCCTAATGCCCTAGATGCCTTAAGAGGATGCGGTTTGCTAAATTTCTTTAAAATACCAAATATGAAAGCAAACACTCGTCTGCTCGAAATGCTCATTCACTACTGGAGCATCGAGGATGACTCGTTTATGCTTGATTAGATGCCACTCAAGATAGAGGTTGAAGACATTTATTTCATCACAGGCCTTTCCCGGAGGGGATAGGTGGTACATTATATGGGAAGATCACGAGACAGTCTATCGATCGAGGACTACGTACATATATATTGCCTGGGACATCTAGGAAAGGTTGGAAGTCAAATTCCAATCAAGCATGTGGAGAGTTTAGCATTGAGGATCATCATGTTCACTATAGCTAAAGTGAACGGATCAACTTCCTTGCACCAGGCTTCACGACTAGCCATGAGCTTCGTCGTAGACTGTCTCACCACCGTGTTTGATTGGTGTACTTGTTACACAACAATTTGTCACCGTCCCTGCTACCCCTCTCCCGCATCTTGGAGGACTCATTTCGGGACCTATGAGAAGTGACATGGCCTACAAACACTTGCATTGCATTCCCTTGAACATGAGCTTTGTTTGCCCTTAAGACATCTCCTGCTAAAAAACCCTAAAAATAGCTCTTTTTCCATTGGCGCAGTTCCATAGTGCAGCCCTTGCGCCAAGGGGGAAAATCCTCCAAAGAGGGCGCGCCAATTGGCGCTCTATCATAGAGTCGCACCCGCGCCAACCATAATTAGAGGTCTTTTTTAACAAATAAACGACGGAAGTTTCGTCTTAACAAATTCTTGGACTGCTATCTATCTTGAGTTGGGTGGTTCGGCTACGGATTTCCATAGAGAGGAAGTGGTTTGTCACCTCTCATGGAAGCTTCCTTGATGATATGGCCAATCCCATGATTATTGGTTATGATCCCAACTCCCCTTCCTCCATCTATAAAAGCTTTCCCATTTTCCTTTGCAAGCTAGTTTTGGAGTTCCAGAGTTCCAGAGTTTTTAGTTCCAGAGATTGAGAATTGTCAAGTTTCCAAGAGCTTCATGCTGCAAGAGCCTTCTTAATTCCAATAAGGCCAAATCCAAGCAAGGATATTATTGTCCAAGAACCAAAGAGAGAGGCTTGTCCTTACTCCCAACAAGCTTTGCGAGACATGTGTTGTTGACTACCTGACTAAAGGAGAATCTAGCATCAGGTTGTATTCTTCTTTGATTAATTATTAATTAACAACTATTGGTTATGGTTCCACTCTTATTGTTATTTGTGATGATGATGAGTTATATCCTTTCTGATTGATATATAGTTGCATATGCTGGACTTTATGCTTGTGTTTCTGTCGTTTCTTGTATGTGCAGGTGTCCATTCACGAAGATCGTGAGGATTGTGATCTGCCGGAGCAAAGGAACGGGAGCACCACCTCTTCTACAAATAATAGCGTTGGAATCCAGGTAGGTCTTCATCACTGGTCTGTTAATTTGCAATTAGGAACTTGCGCTATAGCGTTTGATGATTGTTGCTAGACCCGGTCTGGGCTAGTAGGGATTGCCTCTGTCCGCAGAGGGGATTTACCTCCTCAACATGACTGTCCAGGTCGAAAGTAATCAAATCTGAGTCGGACGGGTCAATGCCACCGATGGCTGATAGCAAAGACTTCCTTTGAGAGGGGCAGCTCTAGAGAACTTCTAATGTGGACATAGCTGACGTAGCCTGGGCTAAGTCCTCAACGATGCTGTAGTGCTAAGCAGCATGAGCATTGGGGTTGTACGAAGACTTCCAGAGTATGCCTTTGGGAGGAGGTCGGATGACTGTTTCAGTGCTAGGTCGTTCGATATGAAGGGGACCATAATTGGATGGAGGAGCACTAGAGGGGACCTTAGGCTCCTTCCCAGCAGGCGACGAAAACTCTTTTGCTTGAGTACTAATGTGGATGGGAATCATCCCAGCCATAAATACCTGAGAACCAAAGGGAGAAGAGGATTGTGACGGGTTAGCCACCATTTGAGTTTGTTGCGAGGGAAAAGGCTCTTTGAGCACGGTGGGAGTTCTAGGGGCACCTTTCAGCAAACGACTAACTTCAGACCACCTGGGACAGTCTTTGGTATAGTGATCCTCATCACAGATAAGGCAAGGATACTTAGGCTTGCGTTTGGCACCTTCCTCAGGCGGAGGTTTAGGGGAATCCTGCTTCGGCGGTTCAGCTTTATTCTTTCCTTTTCCCTTCTTTTTCCCTTTCGAGGCTTTGTCTGCCATGGTGGACTGGATGACATTCACCTTGGAAGTATTACCAGCATTGGATACAGCCTGGGAAGTATTTTCATTTGAGGCATTCGACTTTTGTTTCCCAAGGTTTGGGGAAGATTTCTTAGAGGGCGGATTGACAGAAGTGATGACACCATCAATAGAAGGTGTGTGCAGAGCTTTGGAAGTTCTAGGCCTCGAAGCATCAGGAAAATAATCATATAATGTACTAGATTGGGAGTAAACTAAGTCAAGGTATTGAGCACGTGCAACAGCTTGCTCTTCAGTTACACATGCCCCCATAGCAATGTCCTGAGCTATTGGCCCGCCAAACGAAGTTGTAAACCAGTCAGTGAGAAGTTGATCGCGAATCCAAAACTTAATCAAATGGCAACGTCATCTCCATTCATGAATATGATTGAAGATATGTGTGGTTGTAGTCTGTTTTAAGGATGTCAGGAGATGTGTGCCCGTTTCATATCGAATCAACAACTGAAAATGAGTTAAAAATGCCATAGCTAACGAGTTAAAGTCCTGAAAAGATCCGTGAGCTAACTCAATATACCACTTAGAAGCAGAGCCAGTGAGAGTCCGTTGGAAAAGGCGAAGTTGGATTGAATCATCAAGCCATGAGTTTGATGAGCACCATAGATGATACGTCATAACATGAGCCAGGGGATCTTCTCCAGCTTTACCATCAAACTTGGGACAATCACCTGGAATTTTAGTTGGAACCAACGGCCAATACGGATTATGAAGAATGGGATCATTGTTAGTTTGGACACGTCTGGTAATTCCAATGTCGCGAAAAAGGGTAACTGAGGATTAAAGGACATCTGAGGCCGTGGGTAGGAGGTAGTACCAGAGTTCCACCCAGTTTTTTGTTGCCCCCATTGGTTTTGTCTAGACGGACTTGGCCCATAAGGGTTTTCTCCATAGGAGTTTTGTCCATAGGGGTTATAGCTGTAACTGGACAGTTGACCCTGGATTTGCCCCCCAACACTCCACTGATTACCAACTTGGCCTGCAAGAGCAATATAAGGTTGCTGGAAATTCTGATAAGGATTTACCTACAGTTGTTGATAATTTTGATATGGGGCAAATTGGGCTTGCCCTTGGGATTGCTGGGTACCATAAGGCAGCTGGGCTCCAAATTGGGCCTGGTAGCCAGGCTGGGTTTGATAAGCAGGTTGAGATTGGGACCAACCTAAATTTGAGGGCCGGATTGGGCCTAGAGCCCAGACTAGGGCTGAAAACCAGGTGGCGCTTGAGAAGCAACAGTCGTTTGAGTGCTTAGTTGAGTAGGCCCAGACTGATGTCCCTGAGAAAACTGAGGTTGAGCCATCTACCTAGAAGGTTGACCCAGATGAGATTGAGGTTGACCCACTTGCCCAGAAGGTTGAGCTTGCTGGGTACTGGGTTGTCCTTGCACAACTGAGGGTTGTCCTGATTGGCCAGATGGCTGAGCAGACTGGACAGTTGGTTGGCCCGGTTGATTTTGGGGCTGACCAATTTTCCCAGATGGTTGACTGGGCTAGACAGTGGGTTGGCCTTGTTGAATGTAAGACTGACCCAATTACCCAGAAGAGTAGCCTTGCTGAACACCAGGTTGACCTTGTTGAATGTAAGGTTGTCCTGGGTTACCAAAAGGCTGCCCGAAATAGGTAAAAGTAGAACCACCAAAGGCTGAAGGTTGTCCCTGGAAGGGTTGTCCTTGTGGGCCTCCAAGTTACCCTAGGTAAGGTTGTTTGTAGGACGACTGACCTTGATATGGTGGCCCTTGAAAAATTGTGGGTGGTGCTTGGCGACCATGATAAATGGTGGTACCCCAAGCAATGGACAATAGGACCGTGACCTCAATCATGGGTGGAGATGCCATAGGTCCAGGGTAATAGATATGAGCTCTGCGAGAATCATAATAAGTAAATAGATTTTGAGGATTCGGATTCCAAAGAGCTTGTACATATTGATCATATGCCTCCCCTGCTGGAATGGAACCAGAAGAAGGTGGGGCACTTAGTGTGGGATTAACAACTCCTGCTGTTGGGCCACTATTGGCGGGACCAACAGAAGGCTCGGAAATAGTAGTGACCACCGAAGAAGCAGTGGCGACACTGACAACAGGGGTTGAAGAAGCCACACAAACAGTTGGCATGGTCGGAACAGATGTGATGGACACATTGTGAATTTGAAGTGTAAATGACTCCGAAGTTGGAGGGACGGTACGAGACCATATGGAACTCGAAAGGGGAGACCTGGAACCAATGATGTCTGCCAAAGCATTATACCTTAAAGGCAATGTGACACCAAGGGAAGTAACATGGAAAGGTGAAGTCCCTATTGCACGGAAAGGTGAAGTTTCCGTAGGAATAGGTATTTCACTTTTTGACACAAAGGATTCTTCACCAGAGATGGGAGTCATCTCATCCATGTCAGAGGAAGATATCGAGACCTAAACACCAGGAGGAGTAGCGGGAAAGTCGTCCTTAGAAGGCTCCCAAATGGGGTTCCAATTAATATCGTAAGACTCGTCCTCTGGGGCGCAAGAGTTAAGCGGTTGGATACTCAGGATAACAGGGAGAGTATCACTAACAATCAGAACCTCGGGAGTGACAGAGGATGGAGACCCTTGGTCACTTGGAACGGGGGACGGGATCGATGATTCCACCAGGATGATTCAATTCAAAATCCTAGGAAAACTAACGAGAAAGAACCCTACTCAAAGTAAACACAAACGAGATCTAACCGGGTAAATGTGAACGTGGCCGAATAAATTTTAAGTCACAGGAACAAAACTTGACCTTTTAATCTTTAAAGAGTTGAGAAAAGGACAAAAAGATGACTCTAGTCGCCTTTGAATATTTAATGAGCCTGAAGTGACAAGTGCTCAGATGGACCTTTTCTTTTAGGAAGTTCGATAAGGAATGAAAGTGACTACTCTAGAGAACTAGGCAAAAAGTTTATCAAACAACCCGTAAAACTGCATATACACCTTGGCAGTCATATGAAAACCAAGGACTTTCCGTACGATAGTCAATCTTCCCGAATTCTATGTTCGGTGTGTTATGGTGTGAAAGGCGGTAGACACAGCTTCCTAGGGATATAGGATGATAACCTAGTGGGGTCTCCCAACATATACTCGATGGTACATGGGAGCACAATTCCATACTAGACCGCTATTGAGTCACAGAAGGAGGAATCACCCAACCTTGAGCGAGAACAATAGTGACTAGGTCTAACGACGCCGGAGCACGTCTCTAGCCTAGACCTCTAACTAATGAGCGTTATGGTCCAATGCATTGTTAGATTTATTCAGTTCATTTTAAAGTTGATCTTGAATTATGTTTCAGTTTTCAGGCCTTACCTTATGTATACAACAAAACCTAGGATGCAGCTAGAATGAACGAAATATCCTTTTACTTCAATGAACACCTACCTATGGGAGGGTAAAGAGATCATTCCCAAACCAAGAAAACCAAGATGAGCAAATGAAATCACACAATGCATACAAACATCAATTCCTACAGTGCATGGGTACTACTAATGAGAGATTTTATCATTCGCTCTCCAATACGCAACCTTGAAATGCAAATTCACTTTCACTTTCATACACTAAATGAATGCAGTGTTTTGAGTTTTGATTTTTTAAATGCAAAGAAGCAAACAAGCAAGTGTGAAAGAACTAGTTGATCCAAACAATCATGATCTATGTTCGGTAGTGAAAAGAAATCTAATCAATACCAAAGATTGGTTCAATAATTGCCACTAAAAATCAACCAGAAACAAAGAATGAGGAAGGCTCAATGAAACCAACAAGAAAGTTGTAAATGAATCTTGAGCAAACTAGCAACCAAGACAATTGATTCAAGAAACTTGAAATAATGAACTAGGTCACATGGGAAAAAAGGCAAGATTCATTCAACAAAGCCGAAGAAGGAGTGCCTTGACCATAAACAGTGAAAAACAAATGACTGAGCAAGTGAAAAAGGCAAGGGATCAAGAGGACTGGCAAACTCTGGAGGTAGAATTGAGAAAATCAATTCTACAGGTATCATTGCAAGGATAACACTAGCAACTAGCACTAATAAGCAGTTAGCTGTAGCAACGGGGCGACATAGTCACGGAAGAACATGTATTTCCCACGATGGACCGATTACACAGGTCGTCGCGACAGTGTGACGTTATTCAATGATGCACGAGATTTTACAAAAGCATGAGCGTGACGTCAGCGTGATTGTTAAGCTATGTTCCGCGATGATGTAAAAAACAATGGCAAATGAGCCAAAAACTCCCAAACAAAAACCAGCCAATCTAATGGACAATAGAGGGACCTCCCAGATCAATCTAGGTGACCCAAGAGACTGATAATTAATCCCCAAAAACAAAGAGAGACCAAATCAAAACCAAAACAAGAGCAAAGAAAAGAACATAGGACAGACTCCCCAGTGGAGTCGCCAATTTGTGATGCAGGAAAGTGTTCCCTCTGTGGACAGAGGCAACCCCTCTAGCCCTAGAGTGGGTCTAGTCACAAACAAGGACAGATCAACAATAGCTTTCCTTAAAGAGTCATAGTAGGAGGCCTAACTCAACTGGTGGTCGATGGAGTTCCATTGCGTTGCTCCAGCTTTCGCTTCCTTCTCCTCAATGAGTGATCAACCTGAAACAATGCAAAGGAGATACAACAAAGCACGTAACCGAAAACAACGATGATCTATTTAATCACAAAGTCAAGAAGTCATGAGCTATCAAGTAAATTACATACAAGACATAGGAAAACATCATTGATTGTATTAATAGTGAAATAAGAGCAAGCTTACAACTAGAGTCTTGACGTCGCAAGCCTTCTCAGAGGAATCCAGCCAGCATGTCCTTCAAGCATTCACTCTTTGAAGATGGATCTCCCAACATATAAAGTCTCTCTCTCACTCATGAGTTTTACATAAAGTCAAGGGCACTTCACAACCTTCCACAAGCTATCGACACTCTCATACTTGTTCACACCCACACTAGCTATCTATCAAACTCAAAAGCACTAACAACACTGCTCAATCCAAGAATTTACCAACTAGCTAATCATAGCAAAGGTCAGTGTTTAAATAGGAGAAGGAGTCTCCATCAAAGGTGGAAGAGAGAGCTTATCCCTAAGGAAGGTAGCACAATTGACGGAACTGCCATACCAGGGAAGGAAGGGCGACACAAACTAGGCCAACAACCAGGTTTGGAATCATCCAGAAGGCCGACTATTGGAACAAATTCGCCCAATCTGGATCATCACAGGTGTATAACAGATCCTCAGTGCTGACATCGCTAGTAAGCAATGTAGCCAGTCAGATCATCGCCAAAGATATAAAATAGCCTCACGACGGGGCATGAAATCGGTTCGTTGCGGGAAACAGATGTAGTTCCGCGCTGGCAACGTGGCTGGACTGTTTATGAGCGCCGTTTAGCACATATATTAAGTCCATAGTCGCGATGAAGCAGATAACTTAGGAAAAGTGGGTCAATTGGCAGCATAAGAGAGCATTTGTTCAGTATGAGCATGTTTGACTTGGACACATGACACAGTAGAAGGACTGGGAGTGAAGGCAGTGACAAATTACTGTGTAACATATGTCATATTCTTGCAGGGAAGTGACCCAGTTTGCTCTATTTTCTCCTACATCTCTTTGTATTAAAATATTTCTTACTACTGAGAAGGGTACTATGACTTTAGCATGGTTCTTGAAGAGAAAAGGTCTAAAGTGTTTTATAGATTTGGAAATAGCAAAAGCCTGTGTTTCAACATTTGAGTAATTTAATTAAGCTCCTTGCAAATTGGAGCTAAAGAAAGAGATTGGAGCTTCAGCCTTATCTTTATTTGCTTGTGTCAATATGGTTGCATATGATTTCTCGGAAGCGAAAGTATATAAAATGAAATGATTGGAAAAATTCATGGTTGCTAGAGATAGAACGTTAATAATTGTTTGTTTTATCAAGCCAAAAGCTTCATGTTCCGAATGTCCCCATTTAAACAAAGAATTTTTCTTCATCATGGCTTGAAGAGGTAAAAAAATTCTTGAGAAGTCAGGGACAAATATTTTAACAAAATTTATTTGACCAAGGAAAGATTGCATTGATTTCTTGTTATGTGGTAAAGGTGTTTCAGAAATTTCTCTAATTCCGTTAGGGTCGATATGAATTCCTGCTTTGGAAACAATGAATCCAAGGATCTTTCCTTCACTTAACGTGAAAAAAGACTTTTTAGGGTTCAGAGAAATTCCATACCTTTGGAAACGTTCAAAGATTTGTTTCCAATCTCTTAGATGATTATTTCATTTTTTGGAGTATACTGTTATATCATCTAAGTAGATCACTACTGACTTATTTACCAAACCTTTGAAGGCTATATCCATGCCTCTCTGGAAAGTAGCACCAACGTTGATCAGCCCAAACGACATCTTCTAAAAAGCATAAGTGCCCCACTTTGTCCTAAATGTAGTTTTCAGCTGGTCATCTGGATGTACTAAGATTTGGTTATAGCCTGAGAATCCATCCAAGAAAGACATTAGTTTAGAGCCCACTACTGATTGCAAAATCTGTTCCATAGGAGGTAATGGGAAATTGTCCTTTTGGAAAGCTTTATTGAGGTTGTGGAAATATATACATATACGAATATCACAGTTCTTTTTCCCGACTAGGACAAGATTGGAAACCCATCGGGAGTGTCTGTCAAGCAAAATAATTTTGGCTTTCAACAGTTTATTCAACTTAGATTTAATTTGACTTTCTAAATTAGGATGGATTTTCCTGAATTTCTGTTGAATAGATCTTTTGTCAGATATCATAGGAAAAGTGTGTTGGATAATAGATGTGTCATATGTTTTGAGATCTTCATAGTTCCATGCAAAGATATTATTATATCTTTTTAACAAACTTATAAAAGATGTTTTTTCGTCTGACGTAAGACCTAGACCTAAGTTAATGTTTTGAGGTTTTAAATCAGTCCCAAGATTGATCAATTCAAATATTAGAGTTGAACTCTGAATTTTTTAATTAGTGGATCATTTAAATCTATCTTTGAGGTCATATAAATCTTCCAACTTAACTATGGACTTTGGTATAGCATTAATGACTATTTCTTGTTTAAGTTGGTAATCACGTTGGTCTTCATCAACTATCTAGTCGTCGTATGAGCCTTTTGAGGTCAGGAAGCTTATGATATCCAGATTGTTATTAAAGACTCTCTAGTTGGTGATATTATCAGGGATGGAAGGCCTAAAAATTAATTCGATGGAGAATCAATCTAGGCTATAATCTTCTGGAGGGATAAGCTTGGAAGCGACATTAGCTAGAAGGTTAGCACTAGCATTCCGTAGCCTTGGGATAGGGGAAATATTAAATGCAGTAAAGTGGAGAGTCATATCTTGAACTAACGACTGATAATGTTTCAAGTGTCTTAATAAATAATGTATAGTGTTTCTTACCTGTTTTATGACAATTTCTAAATCCACGAACACTTGGAGGTATTTTACGTTAAGGCCAATTGCCTTATACAGACCTTGAACTAGTGCCTCATATTTAACAATATTGTTGGTGCAATCAAATTCAAGTCTGTATCTAGCATAGTTTTCTCCCCCTCTGGGCTAACTAAGATGCAACCTGCTCCTATGCCATCATTGGATTTAGATCCATCAAAAAATAATTTCCAAAATAAACATTTAACTACAGGTTTATCTACAAAATTTACACATTTAGAAGTGTCTGTTTGGGAAAAATTTTCAAGTTGAGAGACAACAAAGTTTTCTAAGAAAGGTAAAGTATGAGCATTGAAATTCCCTAGAAATGATTCTACAAAATAATTTCCGATTATATTATTTCTATACACAACTGGTTCATTTTCTCCTTCTAGTTTTGTCACTATGAACTTCTGATGTTTCTCGCGATCAACCCTTATTTGATTTGGTTTTCCGTTATAGGGAAGCCACAGGTGAAACCAGTTAGTTGCAAAATAACCATGAAGTTTTTCTAACCAGTCTCTACTAAGGATTAAACCATAGAACTCAGGAATGTCAGCTACAAGTATGTTGATGACTTGGAAAACTTTGGGGTTTGATGAAAGTGTGATGGTTACTTGATTAAGTTCCCTGACGACTTCGAATTGAGAGCGATCTAACTGAACTATTTGTACAATAGATTTGTGAAGCTGAACATTCAACTTCTCACAAATTGTTCTGGGCAAGATGCTAGATGAAGCTTTGGAATCAACTAGACAATTGTGTAAGTTTTTGTTAAAGACTTCAAAAGTAAGAAGAAACGACAGAGTGTGGGATTTTGATCTTCCTCCAATTAAAGCTATATCAGTTGGATCTATTTTATTCAAAGAAACACTAGGGGGTCTTCCCATTTCTTGGGTAGCTTGCAAGATTACTGCAGCAGTAAGTGGTGCAGTAGGTATTGCTTTAAGTTCTTATAGAAGTAACTTCTGCTGATGTTTCAATTTTCTAAGCTCATGAAATGTAATGTTTGCCCTAGTTTTCTTCATATCATCGATAATATTATATTCCATTTCATCAGAAACTATCCAAGTTTTAGATTAAGGAGAAGGATCCAATTGAGTAGGTGTTGTCTGAGTGGATTTTGGTATAGATTCCTTACCTATTTCTTTATCCCTAGGGGGTGGCAATGAAACCTTATGTTTTGGATTTGTTTGTGACAATTCGACAAGATTTTACTTCGAGTAGTGACAGGTAAGGCTTCTTTAGTTTCTTCATTGTGAAGTATAAAATCCTACATCCCTTTGTAACTTTGCTACTTCCTCCTCATCCATTGTTTCTTCACTAGGTGAAACTTCATCCTCATCTGGCTCAACATTTGATATGGCATTTGGAGGCTTAGGATTAGCAGGGGAATTCCTTTTGAATGATATGAAAGTTTTTCTAGAGGAAGTCTCTGCTACCTGTTTCTTAATATCAACCATTCCATTAGACATGGTTTTTAGGATTTTCTGTAACCCTTCAATATCAAAAGGGTCTTTCAGTGGTTTATTCTTAAAGTCATCTCTAAAGATTACTTTCTTAGATTTCCATTCTTCTAATGCATTTCTCTATTAAATAGCTAGGATGTGTTTTTTTACAACTATTGCCTCTTTCATATTTTCTGCCAAGGTTGATTTGGTAGCTCTATCAACAAAGATAGCTGTGTTTGACGACAGAGCAGAGATGTACCACTCATTTTGGACCTCATCGCTAGGCTTAGATTCCACTAGTATTTTATTCAATAGTTTATTGAAGTGAGAGTTGAAGTCCTTGATAGGTTCTCTTGGATCGGCTTTCAAATTAGAGATATCATTAATTAAGGTAGTTGTAGATCTATCAACTCCAATATTTGTTAAAAATTTCTCTTGAAAAGCATCCCAACTATTAATAGAACTAGATGATAACGAAAAGTACCATGATCTTACTGCTCCCTGCAAAGTATATGGGAATAGTCTTACAACTACGTCTTCCTCCTCTACTTGATTCAAGTTAATGGACAACATAAAATTATTTATATGTTCCTCAACCAATAGGCAATTATCAGGATTGAATTTGGGCAACCATTTTTCTGGATGTGCTGGTAATTGATGTAAAGGACCAACCATCCTAACAGCCCCTGGGTTTGTCCATGGCCTTGGAGGATTTTGTGCCATTGCTAGTATGTGGGTAGTGGAAGGTGTTGCAGTACGGTTTTAAGGTGATTGGGTAGAGGAAGATATAGCTTCTATACCTGTGTGAATCACAATCTGGAGTGGTGGGATGGATCATTGATCTTGTGAGGGTATAGATGGGATGGATGAAGAAGATGATAAAACCTCATTGTGAGATTTGGATGGTGTCTTCTTAGCTTTCTTTCGGCTTGGAAGAGGAAATTTGAACAAAGGTATTTCGAACTTTTCACTCTGTGCTCTAGTTAATGGCCGAGATGGAGTGAACTGAGAAGTAACACTATCCTGAGGTATGTCAGATTCTTCTCATGATCGCAAAATCCCTGGTAATTTGCGAATCAAAGATTGAAATTTAGGGGCTGCAGTAAGAGAAGAAAGCTCTAGATTGACTAATTTTTTAGCAATGGGTTGTATAATATCATGTGCAACTTCTCGCTTAGGGTTAGGGGATTTAGAAGACTTTCGAGAAGTTGGAGGTGAGGGTGAGGGAGTTTGTTGGGTCCCTATAATACTAGTGATTACCCCATTACTATGGTAGTTATACCCCTTATTTATATTTTTGTGCCCCTATTACCCACATATTGTTATTTCTGTGCCCCATAGAATCCCTCTATTATTATTTTTGTGGCTTTATATTATTATTGTTAGGTCGGTTGGATTATATTGTGACTCCTTAGACTCC
>APFE030766298.1:9645-26414 GCA_000404065.3 Pinus taeda
ACTCAGTGCATGGACAGTTCAGTGGAGACAAGTGTTAGAGGTGGGTGAAAGAGTGAGACTACTATCAGTTGTGACTATAGTTGTGCATGAGATTTGCACAATCATTGATTGAGATTGCCAATGAGGATTGCACAGTACATTCCAAGGGAATTCGAGCTTGGATCATTCCTATTCTCAGTAGGGATTGCGTAGTAGAGGCAGGCAAACAGCAGAGGAGATTTGAACCTGTGACTTGAATCAGATCTGAGCTAGTTTGTGTGTAGCAGGTGGAGATAGTACTGAGTACTTCTGAGGAGTATTGTACTATGTATTGTTACATGTTCTCTATCATTATAATATACAGATAGTTGGGGGTTTTCAGCTGTATGCTTTCCCTGTGATATACTGTGTTGATATGTGTGATTGATGTTTCAATGTGCGCATGCGATTGTTTCTTAATTCCGCAAAATTGAAGATCAACATTGATGAGGTTATGTATTATGCATGATTCCAAAAATAGTGTATAATCAGGATAATCTCTATGAATAAGTGTCATAGTATTCAAAATTTCTAAATGGTATAAGAGCAAGCTGATTTGTAGAAGAGATTTCTACATGGTATCAGTGCGAAGTTGATCACCGGATCTATTATTCAGGAAGTGTTTACATTTTCTTTTTTCAGGTAGAGTCTGTAATCAGGCCAGGTAGCCTCTGGATTCATCCTTCTTTTGGAAGGTGAGATATCCGAAAAATGCCCATACAGTCAATCTCTGTACGAGAAATACTTTGTCCTCATGAATTTTAGATCAGAAGCGGTTGAGTTTTGAGCTGGTGAAATGGCGCTCAAGGATAAAACTCAGAAACATTAAGTGTGAGAATGGAGACAATATGCCCCAGTATCTCATGAATTTCACCCAATGCTGGGATGAGCTGGGAAGTGTGGGGGTGATTGTCGATGATGAGGACTTGGTGAGCTTGGTTCTCCTTGGTCTTCTGAAGAGTTCGCATTCCTATCAGGACTCTGTCAATGGTTGGGAGAAATTGCCAGGATGGGAGAGACTTTGGTCAGATCTTGTGCAAGAGGAGATCAGGTGGAACACTAGAGACAGTTCTTCATCTATGCATGATGAGGAGAACTATGCCTTAACGAGTAAGGCAAATAAGGGAAAGGAGAATTTTTCTCTTTCTGAATCCAGTTCTTCCAATGATGGGAAGAAGGTTGACAAATCGAAAGTGTGATGCTTTCGTTGTCATGAGGTGGGCCATTATGCCTCAAATTTCCCATGGAGGAAATCCAAGAAGGGATCAGGGGAAGGATCTAAAGGTGAGGCACTTACTTCACAGTTTGAGTTGGATTTCACACTCTTCACATGCATGCTTTCATCCATGGCGGGAAGTGGTTGGTTTCTTAATTGTGGAGCTTCTTTCCACATGACCGGCGACAAAAGTTTGTTCAGTACTTTGGAAGAGAAATATCTCCAGATACTCATACGATGGGTAATGATGAGAAGTATAACATCTCAAGTGTAGGCACGGTTATTTTTTAGAGGGAGCATGGATCTCGCTTTACCTTGACCGATGTCAAGTATGTAACAGGCCTGAAGAGAAACTTAGTGTCGATCGTGATGCTGGAAGACAGAGGCTATGATGTAGTCTTTAGTAAGGAAAAGGTTTTCCTTAGACACATCATCACTAGACAGGTGAAGCAGATTGGTTCACAGGTCAAGAACCTGTATGCTCTTAAGGTTCAAGATGCATGCAAAGCCTTGAGTAGCAAGGCAACTGATGGAGACTTGGTGGTTGAGAGGGAGGGTATATTACCTCTCAACATGCAAAGCCAGAATAAGTCTCAGATGATTGTGGAGGAGCCACGATTGGTGCAGCAGCTTCAGGAGGTTGTGGAGCAGCGACAACAGAGGAAGCTGAGAGGAGATCGAGTAGAGACATCTACTCATGCAGAGACCTCCAGTAGGGGGAAACTTCGAGGCAGGCGGGTTGAGGGATCACATGCAGCCATACCTCTAGGTAGGAGGTGGGGCAATATAGAGTGATCGTCCCAAGGAGGGGCACGATCCTTGAGGTACCCAACCTCTTGGATGAGACCTTGCTACAGGAGCCTCGATGTGGAGTAGCAGGAACTGAGTGATTGGGTAGAGATAGATGCGGATGGACTAGCAGAGAGAGTGACAGTGTAGGGAATCCTAGGACAGTGCATAGCTAGCAGGCTGCAGCAATGCGAGAGGCACAAGTGTTTTGCACAGTGCTAGATGGCATAGAGAAGGGTGCAATGGTGCGAGATGCATGGAGATGTTGCAGTAGTGTAGATGTCAAAGAGGGAGTAGTTGTTAGGAGCAGGAGATCTTTAGCATCAGAGTATGTTCCTAGACCAATAGAGGGGTCAGTTGGGAGTTTTTTTGTTCCAAGTGTTGTTGGAGCAAGTGGACTGGGTAGATGCGTTACATGCAGAACATTCTAGAGTTACAGGATAGGGGTTACAAATAATCCATATCTTTTTGAGAGGGAGTGTTGAAAATGCAACAAGATGATGGAGCTTAGTGAAAAGAAGTTGCCTTCACTAAGTGGTCCCACATGCTATTTTTGGCACAAAGTCTATTTTTAGACTATGTCTAGTTTTAGACATATGGATCATGGACTATGAGTTGCATGATGCTATTTGTGGATGATTGGTCAAGTTGGTAAAAATAGATGGACTTCTATTTTTAGACATATGGGTGGAGTCTATTTTTAGACTGCCAGTATAAATATAGAACACTCGAATATTATTAGCCCTTAATAATATTTGGACTATAAACATTATCTTATTCTCTTGGAGCACTTCAGTTTGAGCTACAGATGTGGCACATGCAACTGCCAGAAGGAAATAAGTTTTTCTTATGGGTTACTTGAGCTATTGCATGAAGGACTTCAGTTATAACTTCAGTGATTGAGTTCTGTGGAGTTGGATCAGGAGTTAATGGAGTTGTGTTCAGTTTGACTTAGTTGAACTAGTTGTATTTAGTCTAACTGATAAAGACACTAGTGTTGAGTGATTTGAATTAGTTATTAATTAATTCACTAATTATTAACTCATAAATCAACTAAATAATACATCAGTTAACTCAGTGCATGGATAGTTTAGTGGAGACAAATGTTAGAGGTGAGTGAAAGGGCAAGACAGCTGTCAGTTGTGACTATAGTTGTGCATGTGATTTGCACAATCAGTGGGATTGAGTTGCCAATGAGGATTGCGTAGTGTTACTCAAGGGAAATACGAGTTTGGTTCAGCCATTCATCAGTATTGTCATGCATGATTGCGCAGTGGAGGCAGGCAAGAAGCGGAGGAGATTTGAGCCAGTGATTGATTCAGATCTGAGCTAGTTTGTGTGTAACAGGTGTAGATAGTACTAAGTACTTGTGAGGAGTATTGTACTATGTATTGTTACATATCCTCAATCAATATAATATACAGATAGTTGGGGGTTTTCAACTGTATGCTTTCCCCGTGATATACTGTGTTGATATGTGTGATTGATGCTTCTATGTGTGCATGCAATTGTTTCTTAATACTGCAAAATTGATGATCAACGTAGAGGAGGTTATGTATTATGCATGATTCTGCAAATAGTTTATAATCAGGATAATCTCTGTGAATAAGTGTCATATTATTCAAAATTTCTACACTTTTTCTCACCGAGTTTTTCGTAAGAAAACGCACACTAAAAAATATCTTCATATTCACTCCCATTGCTATCATACCCAAATTCTAGGGGTTATAAACACTCTAGATACTCGTGCTTTGTGGGTTTCTATTGAATATCACCTGAAGGATGAGAAAACCCATCTTCTTAATGTTTTTAAAATGAATGGTTATAGCAGATCCCAAGGTTTCAAAGCTTTCCAAAAGGCTAGAAAAGGTATAAAGATTAAGAAAGAACCTAGGGATTTGGCTTACAATGTTCAACTTCCATTTATGCAAGGAACTACTAACAAGATTGCTCATGTTCTTAAGAAGAATGATTTTTCTTCCACCTTTAGACCCTTAAGCAAGATTTGCAGCTCCCTAAGATTGGTTAAAGACCCTATGAATCCCAAAGACATGAAATGTTAGAGGAGAAACACCAGTAACACAAATATTAGTTGTGTAAATTTTGCATGCAAGTGTAATAGTAATTGTATTATTAAATGAAATCGGAATGGTTTATTACAATCCTTCGTGGCAGTGTGCCTATATAGGCATTTACTGGCCACGAAGGTGAACGGTCACACCTTTTGACCTTTTTCCCTTTCATAATTAATGGGCCATTAATTAATTAAATTATTTGATTTATTACTTTATTATTATTTTAATATTATTATTTAGTTAATATTATTTATGAATATTTTATACGTAACATTTCCACCCCTTTTATAGATGCTTTGTCCTCAAATAATAACAAGGTTTTCCTCTAGTTAAACATGTTTCTTATGCAGTGGCATCATTACATTGACTAGTCAAGTCATCGCAAGTGTTTGTAGCTTACATGAAGTTGGGAGCATTAACACCATATAATTTATAATGTCGTCCTTTCTAGTTAAACTCCATGACCTGTTCTTCAAGGTTCATAGTATAGTTTCCCAGTTGTATTAACAATCATGCACCTAGAACTACATCCATTTCTTTGAGTGGTAGGGAAAATATATCTGTTTGTAGCTCTAGCTCTTATATCTGGATTGAAACCTTATGGCATTTTCCAATCTCTTTGAACTTTTTTAGTAGAGAGACATAGTCAGGTTCTTGATTGAGCATATACAAAGATCAAGTTGTCTAGCAAGACCAATGTTTATAAAATTGAGTACTATCAGAATCTATAAGTATCTTAACATTTCATAATATTTAGCGTGTTAGGGAATAATATCCTTGTCATGTTTATTGGTAGATTAATAAGCCTAATGTTGTTTTATCTTGGAGACTGGTTTCTCTACTTCCGAAGGTGTGGTGGAACATATTTTGCAGCTGCTTGTTGTTCTTGATCTTTTGAAGAATTGTTATTTTCATCATGTTTTTTTTAGTCACATGAAGTTGCAGCTAACAAGGTTCTTTAGAATTTGAACCCTCATTGTTTGTGACAACAATTTCTTCATCACATTCTTATACTTCAACTTGCTTCCCATCTACTATTTTATTGTAGCGTAAGAATGTGTCTTCACATTTATGTCCTGGTGTCCAGTTTTCTCCACACTTGTGAAAATTATTTTTATTTTTTATCCTTTTCTATGACTCATTACTTGAAGTGTTTGATTCCTTCTCAACTTCATAAGTATACAACTTCTTGTTAAGGCCTTCGTGTCTTGCTGTCTATTTTTCTCCACAATATCTATATTTGTTTGTTTTTTTTTATCCTAAGTATTGTTGTTGGCCTTCATCTTCCTTGAATGATGATGTTCTGAAATTATGTGTTTGCTCAATAATTATTGTTGCATGTTTGGCTTCTTCAATAGTTTTGGGCTTGTATAGCTTGAATTTTGTTCGGATATACTTCTTAAGTCCACATCTATACTTTTTTAGCAATTCTTCTTCAGAAAATCCTCTTTGTCTTACAACTAATATTGATATGGATCTCTTCAACTACCAGAATTAACCAAGATCTTTTACTTTTGTGATGTTAGTATAATTGCATGTGAAAGAGTATGAAAAACCACATATGCATACTTTAAAGAAGAGAAAACATAATGGCAGTCATCTAATAGAGAACACAAAACACATTGATAGCGGAGTTCACCCAGTGTGGGTTACATCTCCAGGCACGTGTCAAGAGTGGGGACGCTGACTCATTAAATGCTACAAGATGATGATGAGTACATGGTACATTATTTGTCAGTGCAAGGATAAATTCCCTCAAATAGAGTGACATGTCTCTCCACGAGATATTCTCCTATAAGAACTCTCACTCATATGGGTCCTCCTTCATCATGATAAGATAATAAATTCTCACATGATGTGGCATACCAGTATCCTTCAACATAATGGTAACAAGGATCTCGACAACAAAATCACCATCTCAACAAATCAAAATAAAAACATGGCATTGCTACATCATATACCTCAACTTTCAGGGATGGCTTGAAAATGCAAAGCTCTGCTGACAAAATGGACTGCACCATTGAATTCGTGGCACGAAATCATGTCAAATGACTATAAACTTGGCCCCTTTCTGACACCATCAAAATCTGGACCCTCGGAATCTCGAAGATTCCCCCAAAGATTCCTTCCTAGTGATGGATGAAAAATCCATTTCTCAGATGAAAATTTTGAGCACACCACCATGCTCCTTATGAGATTTTGAGAAAAATTACTATAAAGTCAACATCATTCTGCATCTATCAAAAACCATCCTCCAAGGGAATATTTTAGATTCCTCAAGATTATGCAAATATTCCTTACTGTTGACTCCATGAAATTTTGTTGCTCAGATGATAAAATACACTACACCATCACATTCCCTGTGAAATTCTGGTTCGTTTGAGTATAAACTTGGCATGATTTGTCGCTGTGAATTTTTCCCTCCCGAGTATCTTTTAGATTCCTCACTGATTCTGCATAAGAATATTCTTTGGAATATTCCTTGGTAGAATATTCTTGCCTCGAAAAATGTGCCCCCGCCTAGGATGGGTTCTACCCGCCTCGTTCTATCCTCCTCGATAATGGTAAAGATGTGAGGTTTAAATATTTTAATGCGGGTGGATTAATCAACAATTGGGCCACTTGGGTCGTTGGTGGTGTGCCCAAGTTGGGCGCGCGAGGCCCGGGTTCAAAACCTGACCTGGGAGAAATTTTGGTTCGCAAAACGGTAGTTGTAACGGTTAGTTATTTGAAATGGTGCATTTAAGTTATAACCATTGGCACGTAATGTTTTGGGGTGTTTGTTTATGGGTATAAGGTCGCTCGAGTGGCAGGCCAGCCAGTTGTCAGGCAGGTTCAAACCCCATTGGCCTCGGTTTAATATGGAGAATTTCTGTTGGATGGTGGGTCCTCCAATGGCGTCCCACCCCAATATAACATAATATATGAAATGGCCAGTGGGGGTGGGTGAGTCCGACGGGTCTAGCCCGCCCTCTTTTTTTTTTTTTTAGAACAAATTAGTTTAAAAATTTTGATCGGATTTTTAAGGGTCGCTGGAAAAACTAACGAGGTGAAAAATTCACCTGTTCCAGCAGCCAGATTCTGTGTGTCAGTGTTTTTCCAAATTGTTTCCTCATTAGTGGCTGCCACTTAGCCTAGTTTCACCAGAACTTTGACCGTGAATATCTTGATCATATGAACTTGGATTTGGGTGTCGTTTGTGTCATTGGAATTAGGACGATGAGCACTATGATCTAGTTTTTATTTCATTTCAATCCAATAACTTTGATTTTTAATTATTCTAAGCCACTTATGAATTATGAGCATTTCTGGAGCCACCTGGATCATCCCATTCGTGGGTGTATTCACTTATAGACCATTTTTACTTGAGATGAATGAATTTTTCATAGATATCATCTTCTTCTTCGTCATGAAACCTTTCTAGCAGGGCAACCACAAAATTTTTCCAAAGGAATGAACGAGCTTCACATTCGTTGGACCATTATAAGAACCAATCATGTGCTTCAGCTTCCAAGTTGTTGGATATGGCCATGATCTTTTCTTGCTCACCTATTGGCGGGTTTGAATGAAAACTGGCCTTCATTTTATCAACCCACACAATAGCACATCTATGATCTTTACCATCGTACTTAGGTAATTCTCTTTCAATTTGATAGTAGTCTTTTTATGGAAATTTTGTCTAGTACTAACTTCTTGAGAAGTGTATTTGCGGCATTTGTGGAATTTCATGATTTAGAAAATCTTCGCCTTCTGGAATCTTGGGACTTTGTGTTGGTCTTGTGTAATTAAAGGATTAAAAGCTGGATTAAATCCTCTCATTAAATGGGTTTGTATGCCTAGCAACATTCTCTCAATATTGTTTACTTTTTTGATATCATTTGACATTCCTTCTTGAGTCACAAGTAGCCTATTTTGACCCTCTCCTAATCATCTGTCTGCGTCTTTTCGACATTATCCAGGCACTGTGGTACTTTATCGAGTT
The DNA here is from genome assembly GCA_000404065.3 of Pinus taeda. NCBI lineage: Eukaryota > Viridiplantae > Streptophyta > Pinopsida > Pinales > Pinaceae > Pinus > Pinus taeda. The sequence continues at coordinate 17,726 of APFE030766298.1, forward strand.
CCTCCTGAATTCTTTTGAAGTGACCTCATCATTATTACTTCCCATTTTGTTTTTTTTTCTCAGTGAAACCAATGTTTATATATATATATCTATATATATAATAGTTAAGCAATTAAATTTATTATATAATTATAAAAATTATATAATACAAATTATAATTATATAGTACAATTATAAGTCTTATAATTATGAATTATAGAATATATAATTACCACCATGATAATTAGAATCCTTATGTATTTATTGAAGGGTTGGGACAATGGTTATGACAGTGACATTGTGAAGGTTGGTCGTTTGAACATTGGTCAAGATGTAATGGACGACAGTGAACGATCGATATCGTGGAATTGGGTGGAAGAGTCAGCGAATGGTTGACGTGGTAGGGACAGGTTCGACGAAGCTACAGCCATCCGAGAATGTTCAGGTGTAATGGCGAGCAACGTTACAGTGTTGGTGCAGAAACAGGGAGTCAATGGGCAGACAAGATACTGGTGACAACGGAGGAGAACAAAAGATAGGGTTCAGTCGACGGAAGATTTCAGGCAGGAGGATGCGCCGAAAGCAATGAATGGACAGTGGCAAGGATGTCGGCAGACATAGAACACGACATGATGATATAAGTCGAAGAATCGTGGCATGTGCAGCGAATTCATCTAAAGAGTTGAACTCGTGCTCTGATACCACTGTTAGAGGAGAAATGTCGATAACGCAAATAGTATTCATGTAAGTTTTATATGTAAGTAATAGTAATTGTGTTATTGAATAAAATCTTAGTGGTTGATTACAATCTTTGGTGGCAGTGTGCCTATATAGGATATATAGGATTGACTAGTCACAAAGGTGAATGGTCACACATTTTGAAATTTCCCATTTAATAATTATTGGGCCATTAATTAATTAAATTATTTAATTTATTATTTATATTATTATTTTAATATTATAATTTAGTCAATATTATTTATGAATATTGTAATCATAATATGAAAGGTGTTTATTTAATACCATGTTCTCGTGGGACCACTTACATTGGAAAAACAAGTCGTTCCATTAATCTAAGGATTAAGGAACATGCAACTGAGATAAAACATTGTAGGACTCGCTCTTTAACTTTAGCGGAACATGTGGAGAAGACGAAGCACCACATTAATACTGAGGACTCCCAAGTCATTGCCAAGATTGATCACTTCCTTCACCATAAGTTTAGGGAGGTCATCAAGATTGGGAAAAGGTCCAAGACACTTAATAGAGATGATGGTTGGAAGATTAGTTGTTGTTGGATCCCCTCTCTTTTTTCCCAAGTTTTTTTTTCTGTGTAACCCCTTTTTTTTCTTCTTTTATTAATTCTTTTCTTTTTTAATATTATTAAAAATGTTAAATACTTTTATTGGTCTAATTCTCTTATTAATTTATTCCATTTATTATTCATTCATCTGTATCTCTATAGTATTATGATTCATGTATACAGTTTTATTTCCTATTTTATTTTGGTTTGATTTGATAACATTTTTCCAATAATTCTCATTTTATACATCATTCTTTAACTTTTGGTAAATTTATTTTATTGATTTCTAATTTCCATTTTTATTTCACTTGGATTCTTTAATAATTTTCCTATGTTTGAGACTTTTATTTTTGACTTTATTATTTCTAACATCACTTTTCGTTAAATATTAGATAAATAAACTAAATATATCTTCTTCTTCTTTTTTTTGACTTTTGGTTATTATTTTCCAATTTCCAATTTAATTTTAGAATTTTTATTCTGTTTTATCTAGATTCTTTAATATTTTTGAGGAATTTTCTTTTATTTTTATTTTTAGTTTTGACTTTATTTTTCATTCTATCGTTCGGAATAATAGATAAATGAATAAATAAATAAATAGATTGTTGGGATTAAGTCATTACATCTCTACTATTTATCAGTTCTCTAGTTTAGTTATCCATCTATATCTTAGTGATCAACCACAATTTTGGTTCGAAATGCGTTGGCATGAAAAAGTTTATGTGATTTCATTGAGAAGAATTTTTTATTAACTTAAATGTTATATTAATAAAAAAATAATTAAAAAACAATTTAATATGAATATAAGATGAATTAATTATTAATATAAACAAATTATATAATTAATATTATAATTTAAAATTTAATCAAATTTGTCATGGGGCCTTAAATAGATGGGATCGAGTGTTCTTAAGGACTCTTTATGTGAAGTCATAGGTAATTCTCCACCCCAACTGGGGTATATATTGGAAATGATGAAGATGTAGTCCTGCCAAACTTACAAAAAAAATATTTTTATTTAAAAAAAACAAAACTAAATAACATTATATTAGAGACTATATAATACAAAAATTAATTTAAAAAACAAAACTAAGATTAGCCACGACAGTCATAAGGTGAATGAAGAGTGATAAAGAGTAGAGGTAGGAGGCAGGGAAAATGCCCGAAAATTATGAGCTCGGGAAGAATTTTAAAAGGGATCAGATAATGGTGATAATGAGAGGAGTTAGGATGAAGGAGTCAAGCTCACATGGAGTGGGCCCTCCCTCCACTTCCCTCTACCATAATATATGGTCTTTCAATCTACCCATTGCATTAAAACCTCCCACTTAGATGATATCATCCTAACAATGGGTGACCAGAAGAAATAAAATGGATGTAAATAAAGCCTCCAAGTTAAAGCAAGTCAGATGAGGTAAGGATTAGCTAAAGCAAGTGAGATGATGTAAGGATGAGGTAAGCAGGTTATATATATATATATAATATATTATATATATAATTAGCTAAAGCAAGTGAGACTGATGTAAGTATATTAGCTAAAGCAAGTGAGATGATGTAAGGATGAGGTAAGCAGGTATATATTATTATATATATATATATTAGCTAAGCAAGTGAGATGATGTAAGGATGAAAGTAAGCGGTTATATTATATTTATATTTATATGTAATATATATATATATTATATATGTATGGCTATATACTGAATGGAGTGGTTTTTATATATTGTTTGGGTTAAAATAATTAAATAACAATTAATCAAAAAATTATTTAAATAATTTTATTTACATTTTAAAAATAAAATATATTTTGTACATTTTTAAGCTGAGGTAGTGAAAATTAACCAAACTTTGAATAAGCCTCATTTACAAATCGTAAGTCAAAACTTAGAAAAATTAGAGTCGTTGGGAAGCTGGAAAGAAACCACACACAATGAAGCAATCAAAGGGGAAAAATGAGAAAAATAAAAATCCTACAAAATAACAAAATAAAAGCATGAAAGAAGTGAAATGACCAAAATTTTCATAGAGGGTCCCCATTATTATTATGAAGATAAAAATGTAAATATGGGGGTTATTGTTGTTCCACAACAATTCCATGATTGCAATCCAAATTGGAGGTGATAATGTTGTATTTGGGATCCAATGGTTACAATCATTGAGAACAATGTCCCTTAATTTGCAAGTATCTTTTCATAATATTTTTCTCAGAAGGAAAGGAAATTGAGCTTAGAGTTATCCAAAGGTAACCTAGTAAAAATAAGCTCTAATTACATGACAAAATTGCTAGAAAAGGGACACCAAGGTGTTGTTGGACAATTGTTTTCATTAGATGTTGAAACATCTCTATCCTTTACACTAGTGGATCTTCAAAAGGTTGTCAACAATTATGCTAAGGTATCTGGAGAAATTCCTAAGGATCTTCCACCTATCCGAGAACATAACCATGCTATTTATTTGCAATTGTGAAGTGTACCACCTAACATTAGGCCTTACAGATATGCACATCCACAAAAGAGTGAGAATGAGCATATAGTTCAAGAAATATTAGAGGTGGACAACATTCAACCTAGCAAGAGTGATTTCACTTCACTAGTGGTGACGGTTATAAAAAAGGATGGTTCGTGGCATATGTGTCTAGACTACAAACAACTCAACAAATTGACAATCAAAGATAAGTTTCCTATTTAGGTCATTAATGAATTATTACATGAATTGCATGGAGAAATTTTCTTTACTAAGTTGGATCTTTGTTTTTTATATCATCAAATTAGAATGAGGAAAGAAGACATTCCAAAAATTTTCCTTTAGAACACATGAAGGTAATTATACACTTTTGGTTATTCCATTTGGACTTACAAATGCACCTTCAACATTTCAAAGCTTTATGAATTATATTTTCAAACCCTTCCTTAGAAAATTTGTGCTACTATTTTTTGATGACATACTAATTTACAAGAAATCTTGGGAAGAGCATGTACAACATGTTGACAAGATATTGACACTATTGGAACAGTAGCACGTATGTACAAAACCTACCAAGTGTGTCTTTAGGAAGAAGTGGAATATTCGGGTACAATAAAGTTATTATATGGTTATACACATGGTTATATACAGTTCCTAAATCTAATGGTTTTGTATATTAGTTTTTGGATTAATAATAGTTAAATAACAATTAATCAAAAAATTAATTAATTAATTTTATTTACATTTTTAAAATAAAAATACATTTTGTACATTTTTAAGCCTATCCAAGAACATGACCATGCTATGCATTTGCAACAGGGAAGTGTACCAACTAAAATTAGGCCTTATAGATATGCACATGCACAAAAGAGTGAGATGGAGCATATGGTTCAAGAAATGTTAGAGGCGGGAAACATTCAACCTAGCTAGAGTGCTTTCACTTCACCAGTGGTGATGGTTATAAAAAAGGATTGTTCGTGGCATATGTGTCTAGACTAAAAATAACTCAACAAAATGACAATCAAAGATAAGTTTCTTATTTCTTTCATTTATGAATTATTAGATGAATTGCATGGAGAAATTTTCTTTACTAAGTTGGATCTTTGTTTTTTGTATCATCAAATTAGAATGAGGAAAGAAGACATTCCAAAAATTTTACTTTAGAACACATGAAGGTCATTATGAGCTTTTGGTTATGCCATTTGGACTTACAAATGCACCTTCAAAATTTCAAAGATTGATGAATTATATTCTCAAAACCTTCCTTAGAAAATTTGTGCTAGTATTTTTTATGACATACTAATTTATAAGAAATATTGGGAAGAGCATGTACAACATGTTGGCAAGATCTTGACACTATTGGAAGAGAAACACCTATATGCAAAGCCTTCTAAGTGTGCATTTGGTGTTCAAGAAGTGAAATATTTGGGTACAATATAGCTATTATATGGTTATACACATGGTTATATACAGTTCTTGAATCTAGTGATTTTGTACATTATTTTGGATTAATAATAGTTAAATAACAATTAATCAAAAAATTGATTAAATAATTTTATTTACACTTTTAAAATAAAATACATTTTGTACATTTTTAAGCCCAGTTGGTGAAAATTAACCGAAATTTGAATAAGCGTCATTTACAAACCATAAGTCCAAAGTTAGCAAAATTGGAGCTGTTGGGAAGTTGGCAAGAAACCACACACAATGAAGAAATAAAATGGAAAAACTGAGAAAAATGAAAATCTTGCAAAAATAACAAAATAAAAGCATGAAAGAAGTGAAATGACCAAAATTTACATAGAGGGTCTCCATTATTATTATGATGATAGAAATGTAAAAATGGGGGCTATTATTTTTCCACAACAGTCCCATGATTGCAATCCAAATGGGTGGTGCTAATGTTGTATTAGGGATCTAATGGTTACAATCATTGGGAACAATGTCCCTTAATTTGCAAGATCTTTTCAAAAAAAAATATCAGAAGGAAAGGAAATTGAGCTTAGGAGTATCAAAGGGAAACCTAGTAAAAATAAGCTCCAATAGCATGACAAAATTTCTAGAAAAGGGACACCAAGGTGTAGTTGAACAATTGTGTTTATTAGATGTCCAAACATCTCTGTCCTCTATGCTATTGGATCTTCAGAAGGTTATCAATAGTTATGCTAAGGTATTTTGAGAAATTCCTAAGTATCATCCACATATCCGAGAACATGACCAAGATATTCATTTGGAACAGGGAAGTGTACCACCTAAGATTAGGCCTTACAGATATGCACATGTACAAAAGAGTAAGATTGAGTGTATGGTTCAAGAAATGTTAGAGGCGGACAACATTCAATCTAGCCAAATTGCTTTCACTTCACCAATGGTGATGGTTATAAAAAAGGATGGTTTGTGGCATGTGTTTAAAACTACAAACAACTCAACAAAATGACAATAAAAAATAAGTTTCCCATTTCTGGGTTGATGAATTATTAGATGAATTGCATGGAGAATTTTTCTTTAGTAAGTCATATCTTTGTTTTTTATATCATCAAATTGGAATGAGGAAAGAAAACATTCCAAAAGTTTCCCTTTAGAACATATGAAGATCATTATGAGCTTTTAATTATACCATTTGGACTTACAAATTCACCTTCAACATTTCAAAGCTTGATGAATTATATTTTCAAACCTTCCTTAGAAAATTTGTGCTAGTATTTGTTGATGGCACACTGATTTACAAGAAATCTTGGGAAGAGCATGTACAAAATGTTGACAAGACCTTGACACTATTGGAAGAGCAACACATATATGCAAATCCTTCCAAGTGTACCTTTGGGGTTCAAGCAGTGGAATATTTGGGTACAAAACAATTATTATATGGTTATATACAATCCTACAATCTAGTGGTTTTGTATATTAGTTTGGGTTAATAATAACTAAATAATTAAATAATTTTATTTACATTTTAAAATTAAAATACATTTTCTACATTTTTAAGCCTAGGTGGTGAAAATTAATCGAACTTTGAATAAGCGTCATTTAAAAATCGTAAGTCCAAACTTAGAAAAATTAGAGTTGTTGGGAAGTTGGCAAGAAACCATACAAAATGAATCAATCAAAGGGAAAACCCGAGAAACATGAAAATCCTGCAAAAATAACAAAATAAAAGCATGAAATAAGTGGAATGACCAAAATTTACATAGAGGGTTCCATTATTATTATGAAGTTAAAAATGTAAAAATGGTGATTGATGTTTTACCACAACAGTCCCATGATTGTAATCCAAATGGGCGGTGTTAATGTTTTATTAGGGATCCAATGGTTACAATCATTGGGAACAATGTCCCTTAACTTGTAAGATATTTTCATAAGATTTTTATCAAAAGGAAAGGAAATTGAGCTTAGAGTTATCCAAGGGAAACCTAGTAAAGAAAAGCTCTAATAGCATGAAAATTTGCTAGAAAAGGGACACCAAGGTGTAGTTGAACAATTGTGTTCATTAGATGTTCAAACATCACTATCCTCTATGCTATTGGATCTTCAAAAGGTTATCAATAGTTATGCTACCGTATTTGGATAAATGCCTAAGGATATTCCACCTATTCGAGAACATGACCATGTTATTCATTTGCAATAGGGAAGTGTACAAGCTAACATTAGGCCTTATAGTTATGCACATGTGAAAAAGAGTGGTATTAAGTGTATGGTTCAAGAAATTTTATAGGTAGGGAACATTCAACCTAGCCAGAGTGCTTTCACTTCACCAGTGGTGATGGTTATAAAAAATTATGGTTCGTGGCATATGTGTCTAGACTACAAACAACTCAACAAAATGGAAATCAAAGATTTTCCTATTTCTGTCATTGATGAATTATTAGATGAATTGCATGGATAAATTTTCTTTACTACATTGGATCTTTGTTTTTTATATCATCAAATTAGAATGAGCAAAGAAGACATTCCAAAATTTTTCATTTAAAACACGTGAAGGTCATTATGAGCTTTTGGTTATGCCATTTGGACTTATAAATGCACCTTCAACATTTCAAAGCTTTCTGAATTATATTTTCAAACCCTTTCTTTGAAAATGTGTGCTAGTATTTTTGGATGACATACTAATTTACAAGAAATCTCGGAAAGAGCATGTACAACATGCTGACAAGATCTTGACACTATTGGAAGAGCAACACCTATATACAAAGCCTTCCAAGTGTGCCTTTGGGGTTCAAGAAGTGGAATATTTGTGTCATATTGTATGACATGATGCTATCAAGGTGGATCCTAATAAAATAAAACCTATGAGGGAATGGCCAATCCCAAATACCTTGAAGAAACTTATAGGATTCTTAGCGTTGACAACGTATTACCGCAAATTTGCTAAGAATTTGTTGAAAATGCAACAAGACTATGGAGCTTAGTGAAAATAAGTCGCCTTCACTAAGTGGTCCCGCAGGCTATTTTTGGCGCAAAGTCTATTTTTAGACATATGGATCATGGTCTATCAGTTGCAGGATGCTATTTGTGGATGATTGGTCATGTTGGTAAAAATATATGGACTTCTATTTTTAGAAATATGGGCAGAGTCTATCTCTAGACTGCCAGGCTAAAAATAGAACAGTCGAATATTATTAGCTCTTAATAATATTTAGACTATAAACATTACCTTATCCTCTTGCAGCACTTTAGTTCGAGCTACGAATGTGGCACATGCAACTGCCAGAAGGAAATACACTTTTCTTATGGGTTAGTTGAGCTATTGCATGAAGGACTTCAGTTAGAACTCAAGTCATTGAGTTTGGTGGAGTTGAATGATGAGTTGATGGAGTTGTGTTCAGTTTGACTTAGTTGAACTAGTTGTATTTAGTCTAACTAACAAATACACTAGTGATGAGTGGTGTGAATTAATTATTAATTAATTCACTAATTATTAACTCATAAATCAACTAAAGAATGCAT
>APFE030766300.1:2630-19050 GCA_000404065.3 Pinus taeda
TAGTAATACAGGGTTGATTCTTCTAAGTTTTTGTTTGAATGGTTTCTGTTCTTCTTTCAAAGGTATACTATGCTGAATTATTGAGGTATCATATGATTTCAAATCCTCATAACTCCAGGAGAAGACATCTTGGAATTCTCTCATGAGTTCAATGTTGTGCGTGGAGCATGATTGTTCAGAGATATTTGTTTCAGCTGGATGTATACCCCAGGAAGTTTGTACACCCCTCCATGCAAGAGGGTGTGGGAGGGACTTGTCCCCTTCATGGGGGTTCATGGGGACTGATCCCCCTTGGCTGGGGTTTCCGATGGCCAGCGGTCCCTCAATGGGGGTTTCAGGGGCCGCACCCCATAAGCTAAAAATTGCCTTGTAAAAGTGTTTAGTCAATTTAGTGTTCCTAAATTGATGTCATTAATTGTCAACCCGGGGCTTGTAAGCTGATGAAGTGAAGGTGTACTATATGTACCTAAGCAACCTCTTAAAGCTTTTTGTTGTTTGGGGTGTTGTTTGTGGTTAATTTATCTTCCTAAGATGGAGTGATGTATTTATAAACAAATGAGTGATGGTGTGTGTAAGGTGAATTCTATATGAGTGAAGGTGTGTGATTAGTGGTTTCTAACTACTTGCTGAAAAGGAAAACTTGAAGGAAATAAATGAATTAAAATGAACTGAAAGCAAAGAACCACTTTCTAATGGCATTAGACACCATTCATGCTGCTACAAATAAAAGGTAAGAAAATCACTTAAAAGACCAATGATAATGTTTATCTCTTCCTAACTCTCTGCCTCTAACACATAGTACTGTGTAAGACACGATTAGGAAGTAGCTAAAGATAAGTCTAAGAAATGATAAAGAATGAGAAAAATCTACTTTAAAGACTAGTTATAATGTTTTGCTCTTTCTAACTCTCTGCCTCTAACACATAGTACTGTGTAAAGCACGATTAGAAAGTAGTTAAAGATTAGTCTAAAAAGTACCCAAAGTCGGCTGCAAGTTATTAGTATTCTGATCTCTAAAAGATAGACAATTTATAATAAAGAGACCATTCATATGTTAGCAGACAGATTTGAGAAATAAAACTAAAAATCGTCTATGAAAATAAAGTAAAGGCAGCAACTTTGAATCTGTCAAATGAAACTACCACTAGATATAAAGCAAATACACAAACACACAAGCAATCCCGGGTTAAAAACCTACAAAAGAACAATGCTGATCAGCTTAAAATAAAGGCTGGAAATGAAATAACATGAAAGTAAATTACGCTGTACATATGTCAAGAAAAGGAAATGCTGAACATAAAATAATATACAAGGCTAACATGAACAGGGGCCCTCCATTCATATAACCCAAAGAAGACTCAAGGTATTGAAAACTTCAGAACATCACTGCTTCTATTACTCCATGTGCAGAAAATTACAGTCAAGAGTGCTAGAACAGCACTATTAAAACAGAGTCTGGGAATGCACTAAAATTATAACAAGTTCATAAAACACAGCAATTAAAAAGTTATATAAGCATACGCAGACGCAAGTTTTTATAGGCATCTGAAAGATATCCTAATGCGTACAGCTAAAACTGAAAAATAACTAACTGTCATGCGTATTTAAGGTTCAATTAACACGTCATAAGCTTGCGTGGATGAGCTGGAGGTTCTGGTCGTTATGGGCATTGAATCCAGAGTTGGATTATGTCCCCCACAACCTGCGTAACATGGACAAGTCACCGTTTGAACTGACGTGACCCAACAGCTTACGCATCACCGTTAAGCTGCCTTTGTTGACCGTAACTTGACCCTTGTTGACCGGAGGTACAGATGACGTGGATGGCTGAACAAATAGCACAGGAACCTCGAGCACCTTGATTCCTAAGTGCCCATGTGGCTCATTTGGAAAAATGACACGTGGAACCTTGAGATTAACAAAAAGGCTTGGGAATCACCAGATTGCTGCGGAATCAGCAGATGGCTGCGGAATCGGCAGATGGCTGCGGAATGCCTGTAAATATGTCAAAATCTAAACAAAACAGTCACACATTAGCAAAGCTCACTTGATCATGCTTAATGAAATCTAATGTAATGATCTGGGTGGTTTTACATTGAAAATGAGGCAAAAGAGAGAGGTAAGTGATGAAAAACAGTAGGTAATAGTGGATGATGAGGTGTAAGTTAGAGGCTCTACAACAGTGCACACTTCTAGTGGCTGGTAAAGCCACACTGTCTCACTTTTGATAGGTTTGTGCTCCCATTTTTCCTATATCTTTCCTTGATCACTATATTTTGCATAGTTTTCATGTGATAGCTAGGGAATTTCTTGAAAATGATCTTTGTTCACCATGAGAAATTATCCACTTGCAGGTGCTAAGGATACATAATACATTTGTCTTTCATCCTCTGTAGAAACAATGCCTCCTACCACTTGACAAGCTACATCAAAGGAAACTTCAGAGAATAAAACTCAGGAGGAAGTGGAATGCACTAAGCCAATTGTTACCATCTTATCAAATAAATAATGCTTCATTGAAAAATATATCAAGGTCTCATGGAAGGATATAAAAGATTCTTTCATGCAAAAGCAATTGCTGAAAAACTTGGAAGATAAGGAAGTATATATAAACATCAAGAGGTCCAGAAATACATAGAGTTGCTTGTAGATTCCTAATATTACCTTGTGCATAAGTTATTGAATGGATCTTGTTACATATGGATAGAAAAAATTTGGTTCTTAGTAGTAAAAGTGATAAGAATATTTCCACCTACCATTTGCATGCCATACATTCCTATTACAAGATGGTAACTCCCGGAAAATATATGACATACAATTTTATTCAACATGGGTTAATATGAATACCAAGGAGATCATAAAGTATAGGTGGCAAGAGCCTGAAAACTTCCACCAGAACCAAGTGCAATATACAAGACTAAGCATTTAATAAAGTTTTATCAGTATCTTATGGCGATGTGTTGTAGGTTGCATGGAAGGAAGAATGTTGAATACTATGAATAGAATTGGATCTATTTGCTCAATCTAGTTGTTTCGAGAGGCAAAGTCTTCAACTAGTCTGATATTCTCTATCATGAACTACAGCGTAACATACAATAGGCCAAGATAGCTTTAATTACATGCTAAACAATCACTAAATTTCTATATGTTGTAGAAATTATGGTGTAGATCTGCAACTGCTCGTGAATTTTTAATCAAAATCATAAGACACAAACCTACTCTACTTCTCTACAGAATTCAATTCACAATTTAGAATGTTAATCACAAACATGCAATGAGAAATAACACACATACACACAATATATTTTCTATGGGAAAGCAATATTCTAAAAACTCCAATTCCTACTTGAATTAATTTGATGAATATAGATGAACTACAATTTCCTTACTCAACTGAGCACAACCTACAAGTGAATAACCTATCTCTCTACTCACTGAGAAGCTATGACCTAGACTTAGTCAATTTCTACCTCTGCTTGAGCCCCTATTTCCTTACACAATTCATTGAGAAATTAGGCCCCTATTATTAAGGAATTTCTCAAAAATGGATTGTGCAATCCCCAAGGTTGATCATATGACTGCATGCAACACATGTACACTCAAGACTAGTATACAACTAATGTTACACTACCTTGGAATCTCCACCATAACTGAGGAACTTGATTTCTATGCATTCACTAGTTATTTTGGGTTGATTGATCAGTTAACTGGATGATCATTGAGTTTTACTGAAGTCCCATTGCTTAACTAAAATCTAACTCCTCCAACTCGATTTTATAGAGTAAAATAGGTGACACAAGCTATATAACACAAGTTAACTACATCCAAGTTGTCTGTTGATGTGCAAATTCTATTTTTCTCAATTTAATCAAGGCAAAATCAAATTGAGAATTTCTTGTTGCATTTTTTACTACTCCCTCTTAGCAAAAAAGGGATTATCAACCACCCCTATCCTGCACTAGTGGAACTTGAACTTCCCTCTTGACAAGGCCTTTGTTAAAATGTCAGCATCTTGTTCCTCTGTCAAAATGTATTACATTATCTGCATCTGCACACAGTCCCGTTAATGGTGATACTAAAAATGTATATGCTTGGATTGATCATGAAATACATGATTCTCAGAGAGATTAATGCAACTCTGATTATCACAATAGATCACAGTTAGAGCCATCATCTAACTAAACAATCCCACAAGTATCTTTCTCATCTAGATCGCCTACATGTTGCTTGGCTTATAGCCATGTATTCTGCTCTTGCCGAGCTAAGCGCCACATATATTTTCTTCATGTTGTACCACGAAACTGTTGCGGACCCAACACTAAAAATTCCGCCTAATGTACTCTTTCAGCCTGATAGACTCCCCACCCAATATACATATGTGAAGCCATGTAACTTCACTCCCTTTGTTTGTCTCTACCATAGTCCAAACTGGGTAGTGCCTCTAAGGTACCATAAGACATGCCTTGTTGCCTTCCAAAATAATTTGGTTGGCCTAATCATAGCTTGGCTCAGCTGGTTGACTACATAGTACATATTTTGTCATGTATTCACAAGATACATTAGTGAATCCACTAGCTATTGATAAATGGTAGCATCCACTTCCTCACCTAAAGTGGTATCCTCCTTCCTCTAGTTGGTTTCTATAGGTGTCTCCATGGGTTTATAACTCTCCATACAGAACCTATGTAGTATCTCATTTGCATATTTTCCTTGAGAAACAAACATTTCCCCAGCACCTTGCCATAATTCCAGCCCGAGGAAGTGGTGCATGAGATCCATTTCCTTCATTTGAAATTCCCTTGCAAGGTCCTCCTTGTAAGATCTGATCAATTGCTCATCACCAGTTAAAATTAAATCATAAACATATAAGATAATAATAACCAATTTACCTTCTACCAAGATATGATATAGGTTTGCATCTACTTCAATTTTGGTGAGGTCCAAACCAGTGAGATAACTATCGATCTTAGTGTACCAAGCATGAGGTGCTTGTTTGAGATTGTACAATGCTCACTTGAGTCTGCACAAATGAGACTCCCGATCAAATTTCTAAAATCCTTTTGTTTACTTGATTTACACCTCCTCCTCAATTAATCCATTGAGTAATTTTTTTACATCCATCTAGTGGATCTTCCACCTCATATATGCAACCAGAGAAAGAATTGATCTAATGTATGAATACCTTGCTACAAGAGAAAAGGTCTCCTCATATTCAATTCCATCAACTTGAGAGTACTCGTTGGCCACAATTTGGCCTTATACTTCTCTATGATTCCATATCCTAAATTCTTAACCTTGAAGATCCATATCGAACCCACAACTGATTTATCTGCTAGTCTAAAGACCACTTCCCAAAACACTTGTAACAACCCTGGTGAAAATTCCATGTAATAAAAGTTAACAAAGGCAAAATAACACCACGTTCAAGGGATACATATTCCAAGTTGAATGTTGAGTAGGACATCCTGGTGTGGGTGTTAATTTCAGTTTATTATGGCTAAGGAGATTGGAAAAGGCTAAGAAAAGGCATTAAAAGGCAAAAATAAATTTTGGCACATTTAATTATGAAAATAAAGGAAATGAGGAGAAAAGTAAGGTTAAAGATCACAGGTTGCATGTGAGGAAGAAATTGAAGGAAAATGATGAAAATAAATGCCTCATTGATAACAAGGCTTCTAAGGATCAGTTGGAAGCTATGGGTTCAAGTTTTTGCTTAGGTTCTGAAGCAAGGAAGGGAAAACCAAGCAAGGGAAGGACAAGGAAAGGAAAGGAAAGAAAGTAAGGATCAAGAAAGGAAGAGCAAGATCAAGCAACTTCAGCAGGAATACTTGCATGTAACATATTTCATGTGTTATTTCCTAGTTGGTTTTGATATTCATGGCTTTCCTTGTTGTTGTGGTTCTCTTACTATTGGTGGCATGGTTTTTTCAGGTTATGGCAGTGGTTTTAAGCCTGGCCTTTTCTTTTTCCATATGCCATGGTATGTTGGGATATTTATCTCGATTTTGAGCTTTGGTTTTCAGGATGGATTTTGGAATCCAAGGCGGATGTGGTCTCAAGGTTCATTCCCAAAGGCCAAGGAATCCCTTGATCGGTTTGGCAGGATACATGGTAAAGCCTGAGGGAGAAGTCTCGATTTATGGCCTAGTGATCCGGGATTGGATTGCGTTAAACCCTGAGAGACAAGGAGATGGAAAATTCCTCAAGGATATTGATGATTTTTGGATGGAATTCCAAGATCATTTCGGTTGTGATCAGAGCAATGGCTTTGGTGTGATCGCTGCTTGGTGAGGGCGGACATGGTTTAACCTCTAGATTCCCTTGGTTGTTTTTGGATTGGTTTACCCATGAGCTCCCAGATTCATGCTTGGAATATGTCACGAGGGTGACTCGCTGAAAGAAAGATTTGGTTTAGCCATGTCTATGGTTGGGTGGTATGTGGAAGTCCTGAACCTGGTCAGATTTTCTAATGATTAATGAAAGCTAAGTTCTCTTTCTTTTTCACACGTTTATATGTGGATTTACTAGTTGTTATATCTATGATATTTACATGGTTTTATGTTAGTCATAAGCATGGTTAATTGTCTGGTTCATGTCATGATTATTTCATGTATTTACTTGTAAGTGTTGAAATGATGGATTCAATACCTA
Source organism: Pinus taeda (assembly GCA_000404065.3). Lineage (NCBI taxonomy): Eukaryota > Viridiplantae > Streptophyta > Pinopsida > Pinales > Pinaceae > Pinus > Pinus taeda. Next base: position 9,282 of record APFE030766300.1, read on the forward strand.
ATTGATGTTATAATAGTTCAAGGGATAAGGTGATCCTTCTTGTCATGTTTCATATTAGTTTTCAGTCATTCATGCTCTATCTGGTATACTAGACCTGTAGATTGTATTGATGCCAAGTGTTTGATAGAATTTTAGTCCTGGTTGGGGATGGTCGGGCCTATCCCTGCAATTGATTTTTGCTTTATTAGTCTTATCATCATGTCTTTGATGGATTCTGAAAGTTATAAGAAGTTCTGGGTAGTGGCTGGAATTATGGACTAGAAAAGTGCCTTGAATTCCATGGATGTTGGCATAGGTCTGCTGGGAAAAGTCCCTGGATGTTGCCTTGCAGGGCTATGAGAGCCTCTAGTGGTCCATCAATGCTAACATGCCTATAGTATGAGAGCTTCCAGAGGTTAAGAGGTCTAAAATATCAGTGGGACCCCGGGGCAGGATATCTGAGTGGCTAAGATGTGTCATGGGGGTGTTCTTGCTAATGTGGAAGGTATGGTTGATGTGTTATGTCGATTCATTTCCTTAATTTCACCAAGGAGGTTGAATCCCTTCATAGTGTACTCTCTCATCACATGTTTACCCCAATTGGCTGATGACTTGGGTAGATGTGGGAGGAGGGTGGTTACAGTGTGGTATCAAAGCGTGGTTGCACTCTCCTTGGGTGAATGTGTTTGTAATGCATTCATGTTGATTTCACATGTGTTACTTAAATTTGTAGTTCATGTGCTTATTGCATTTGCATGGTGTTGATCATGGTTATAGTGATCTCTCCATGTGAATGTTGATGGTGTTGTTGTGGGATGTGTCGTCATGAGTGTATGGTTGTATATGCATTTGTTATGCATGTCAGTGTTTATATGTTGTTAGGCATGCATTGTCATGGTAAAGGTTGTTGTGCATGAGGTCATTGTATGCAATTAGGTCATCATGATGCTATTGGTACATTATGATACTAATGTGTTGGTTGAGATAGAGTAGGAGATGCAGACCATCAAAGTGAAGTTGCAACATTGGACCTCAAGGCAAGAGCATGTCGTCATACAGGTTTGTATGTTGGGAATGTAGGTATGTAGGTTAAGGATTGTTATATGCATTATGGTTATGTGTATTCCTTTCATTCTATTTATGTTATGGTTACATACATGATAGATGTCAGTTGATTAGTGTAGTCATATGCACATGTGTCATATACTCATGAGTGGTAGTAACATGTGGTTGTATGCATTGCTCTTGTTGTTTTATGTTAGATAACTTGATGACTATGGTATATGTTGTCGATGAGTATGTTATAGGTTAACTTATTGTTGTTATATGATATTTAGCTTGATGATTAGGTTATATGTTGTTGACGAGCATGATATATAACTTGTTGTTGTTATATATTAGTAACTTGATGATTAGGGTTATTACATTAAGATCTTGATGTTATAAGTATCATACTAAGTTGTATTGGTCTATGCAAATGGTTAGGGTTATGACATTCAGGTATGAGTTAATATGTTGTGATATTGTGTCATGCTAATCTACTCTGAATGTGCAGATGTGATTATTATGTATGAATGATAATTGTTATGAGTTTATGATGTGAACATGTTAGCTAGTGACTATTATGGATATCATGATTGTATTTATGTTTGAGTTGATATGTTTATATCATGCTAAACTAGATTGATTGTGCAGACAATATAGCCTCCCTTGAGATACATTAAGGTATGAGTTTTCTTATGTCATCTACTTGGTGCTTCATTGTTGATTATGTTGTTTATTTGGTGTTTGAGTGTTTGGTGTCTATTATGTCATCTAGTTGATTTATTTGACATTGTACGTTTATAGTTGTTGAATGTTTTATTTATTGCATGATATGAGTATGATGCTATAGGATTGCATGAAGGAATGATCTTGATTTAAGATGATTGTGCTAACACATATGTGTTGAGAAAATTGATATGTACTTGAGTGTAGTAGTTGATAGTTGTAGCATTATGCCTAATGACTATGAGTTGACTATGGATTATGACATGATTGTTAGTCTTGGCAAAGGTTGATTTCAAAGTGTTAGATATGATTGTCTTTATATTTGGAACATGTGGTTGACATGTGTAAATAGTTACAGGAAACATGCTTGGTATTAGCGTGACAAGGTAATCAATTGATGTGTTTATATAACTAACATTTGGGTGATGTGGCAGTACATAGTAAGCATTGAGTGCAATAAGGTACAAAGGGTAAAAGAAAGGAATTCGAAAAGAATTCCTTTGGCTATGTTTGGAAACCCTAATTCCAAACAAATGAGTTTTTTGCATACATGAAATATTCTTAACCTTGATTTTGTATGACATTATGCGGATATGTACTATAGCTATGAACATGTATTTGACAGGTACATCAATTAGTTGCTAGTTATAAGAGGATATGTCAAGGGAATTGGAGTCCCTTCAGTGATGGCATGGATGTATTCAGTCACAAGGAAATGTTCTTGGCACAATAAGGTAAGGTAACTAATGTATTGTTATATTTATTTATGCACTAATAGTTATGTGTTGATGGTAGTATGATGCAAGGGATTGCATGGAAAAGAAATTGCCATGAAATATTGAAGAAGGCTCGGGTTGAGCTTTCCCTAAGAAGCACTAGGAACCATGGGGATTGATTCATGGTGTCTATTGCGAGTCTTGTGATTTTGGTCTTTTGTGAATTGTTGTGCTTGAATTGCATCTTTGTTTATGCCTAGTGCAAGACCTTGCCACTTTGTTTGGGGTCTTGTATTGTTATTGGTTTTCAGGGTTTTCTTCTTGTTTGTTTCTTGTGCTTTCCTTTTAAGTTTTGAGTCTCGGGAATTTATTGGGAAGGAGGAAAGTGAGTGGAGCTGAAAGAGAGCTGAATGAAATCCAGTAGGCAATGTAAGACTAAGATGAAGTCGATGAATGTATAAAAGATGTTGAAGGTAAGAGTATGACAACTAGTTGAATTGGTTGGGTCCATTGGTGTAAATAGACAATGATGGGATATTCATGGGAAAGGTAATCAAGAAAGGTAAGGTGAATGGATTTGAGGCATCATATGCCTTGGCTATGTTGGGAATTGTTGTTCTCGATGTTGTGCATGTATTGCACTCATAGAGGGAGTTCTCTTAACCTTGGCTTTATGATATCTAGTAATTATGTGGTGATCATGATTATGTTGATGTCTATATATGTATACATGTATGTATGAATGAATGTCATGTATGATAGGGTCATCGTGGATCATGATTGTTTGATGCTAATGTTTATGTACATGTATCTATGTGTCTATATATTTATGTCACTCTTGTGAGGGGTCATTCTTGTGGAGGAATAATTGCTTATGTAAATGAATGGCATGACGAGGTTCCTAGTCTTATGGGAATCATGTGGGAAGAGTATTCATGATGAATATATGAGGTTAGTATCACATGGATATGAGTTGATATTGTATGTTTGTATTATGCCTATGTTTATGTTATGATAGGTAACGCTGAAGAATACATCAATGGAATGAAAAAAATGTGCTTTGCGACATGCTAAGATAAGCATGGATGGAAGAAAGACATTGGAAGCAAGGTTGCTTGGTATGGACAATGTGGTTTTGGGTGTGTGGTACTATTGTGGTGCATATGTTGTATATTTTGCATCTATGATGTTGTTCACATGTGGTGTTGTGTATATATAATGTGTGTACATGTTGTTTATGCAATGTTATGTACAAGGTGGTACAGATAGTGTTATGTGAATGCGCATATGCAGTGTTGGGTATAGATGGTGTTATGTACATGTTGGATATATGGTGTTGTGCATATATTGTACTTTGTGCATGATGGATATGCAGTGTTGTGTGCATATGGTGTTGTGCACATGATGGATATGCATTGTTGTGTACATAGGGTGCTATATACATGTTGTATATGCAGTGTTATGTACATATGGTGTTGTGTGCATGTTGTACATATGGTGTTATGTACATGTGGTGTTGTGTGCATGATTGTACAAGTGGTGTTGTGAGAATGGTGTGTCATGTACATGTTGTACATGTGGTGATGTGTGCATGTGGTGTCGTGTACATGTCGTGATGTGATGCTATGTACTTGAGGTGTTGTGTACATGTCATGCATGTGGTACTGTGTACATGTGGTATTGTGTACATGTTGTATAGGTGTTGTAGTGTAAATGTGGCATTATGTACACGTTGTGTAGGTGGTGCTATGTACATGTGATGTTGTGCACACGTTGTGCAAGTGGTGCGATGTACAGGTGGTATTGTGTATTGTTGTACATATGGTACTGGTGTACATGTGGTATTGTGTGCATGTCATACATGTTGTGTTGAGGGCATGTGGTACTATGTTTGCACATTGTGTAGTCGGGTATCGTGATATGTGTATTCATTATGTTGCAATATGTGTACGTATATGTATTTTGTTGTACATCATGTGTAGGCGTATGTATTGTGTTGTGTTGTACACTGGGTGTAGGTGTATGTGTTGTATTTCAGGTGTAGATGCATGTATTGCACGGTGTTGTATATCATGTGTGGCTGTATGTGTGTGATGCACACTATGTGTATGTGCACATGGTTGAGGAGAAGGCACTGGGTGTTTGTCAGGTGTGGAAACAGATCCAGAGTGTGTACTGAATAAGGAAAAAGGTAGAAGACAAAGATTGATTAAAGGATAAGTATAAGTAATTTATTTATGTTTTATTATGCACGTGAGTTATGATTCTAGTCCATGACGATTACATATGATCTATGATTTTGGTTTATGATGATTACATGTGATCTATGATTCTGGTTTATAATGTTTCCATGTGATTCATGATTTTGATCTATGATGTTGCATTTTGAGCTAACCTGATGTGATATGTTTATATATGATGATTTGATCAAAGATGCTAGTTTGACTTGTTGTGATAAGAAGTAAACAAGATTGCAAGTGTACCTTATTGACGATCTACCAATGAGGTACAGTGTGAAGTTATTTCAATTTATTTTTAATCTAATGAGAGCTATGTGCTTGGTATAGGAAGCACAGAATATGCCTAGTTGGGTGGTTGAAATTGACTTCAAACATTAGCAGCAACGACAAAAGGAATTGGAACATGCAACAGTATGTTCGTAAAGCACTTCAAGAGTATGGCCATTATGGGACATTGGTACCCAATAGTGTCCATTGATTTCCATGAGCATGCTATTACTGGTATGATAATTTTGAGGAAGGGTTATGCCTTGGTTTTTTACATTTCGATTCGAGTAAGCCTTTGCTAAGGGATGGATCGCCTGGGATAGGTGATGCCAGGGAACTTGGAAGGTGAGTGACTGCATGGAAGGGCTGACTGGATTACTCGAGGGAATGTGAAGCAGAGAAGGAAAGGTCGAGGATACATTTGTTTTTGTCATTAGCATTGCCAGATGGAATTAGATGCACATTGGGAATGCGCCCTGGAACAATTAGTAGGAAATTCTTCACTGAGAGGATAAGTGGCACAGGATTATAATGCTGGAAATTGGATGCAGTTTGACTGTTGCAGTGGATTCTAAACTTCGTGGGAAGGAGGTGAATCCTAATATTACTCTTAGGGTGGAGGTGTGAGTCCCTAGATTCCCTTGTTGCAGATGTATGCATCATATCCTTTTATTTTTTGATTTAGAAAATGTGCATATGTGAATATACGGTTATTGTAAATACCATAATGAGCTATGTTATAAAGCTCCAGTATGTAGTATGGTTGTTATCTAGTCACATTGTCATGATGTTTTACTTTTCAGCAGGTCATTCATTGTAAATATTGCAACAAGCTAAGCTACAAATCTCCATGGGACGTATGTTTGTTTTTTAGCGGTTTTGTTGAGGTTTTGGTGTGGTTTAACACCAAGGAAAGTGTTCCCCAAGGGGGAGGGTTTTGTACTAGCCTTGGTGAAAATTCCATGTAATAAAAGTTAACAAAGGAAAAATAAGACCACAGTCAAGGGAGACATATTCCAAGTTGAATGTTGGGCAAGACATCCTGTGTGGGTGTTCATTTCAGTTTATTATGGCTAAGGAGATTGGCAAAGGCTAATGCAAAGGCATTAAAAGGAAAAAATGGATTTTTGGCACATTTAATTATGAAAATAAAGGAAATTAGGAGAAAAGTAAGGTAAAATGTCACAGGTTGCATGTGAGGAGGAAATTGAAGCAAAATAATGGAAAATGAAGAAAATAGAGGCCTCATTGATAAAAATGATTCTAAGGATCAATTGGAAGCTCTGGGCTCAATGTTTTGCTATAGTTTGGAGCAAGGAAGGTAAATGCAAGTAAGGGAAGGACAAGGAAAGGAAAGGAAAGAAAGAAATAATTAAGCAAGGAAGAGCAGGATCAAGCAACTTGAACACGAATACTTGCAGGTAAAATATTGCATGTGTGATTTCCTAGTTGGTGTTGACATGCATGGATTTGCTTGTTAGTGTATGGTTCTCTTGTTATCAATGGCATGGTTTTGCCAGGTTATGAAAGTGTTTTTCAGCCTAGCCTTTCCCTTTCCGAATGCCATGATATGTTGGGATTTTTATCTCGATTTCGAGCTTTGGTTTTCTGGATGGATTTCAGAATCCGAGGCGAAGGTGGTCTCAAGGTTCATTCCAAAAGGCCTAGGAATCCCTTGACTGGTGTTAGCAGGATACATGGTAAAGCCTTAGGGATAAGTCTCAGTTTAGGGCCTAGTGATCCAAGATTGGATTGCAGTAAAGCCTGAGAGGCAAGGAGACAAAAAATTCATCAAGGATAGTGATGGATTTCAGATGGCATTCCAAGTTCGGTTCAGTTGTGATCGTAGCACCAATTTTGGTGTGATCACAGTTTGGTGAGGGTGGAGGTGGTTTAACCTTTGGATTCCCTTGGTTGTTTTTGGATTGTTTTATCCATGAGGTCCCACATTCATGCTTGGAATATGGCATGGGGGTGACTGACTAAAAGAAATATTTGGTTCAACCATGCCTATGGTTGGGTGATACGTGGAAGTCCCAAACCTGGTCATATTTTCCTATGATTAATGAAAGCTATGTTCTCTTGATTTTTCACTTGTTTATATGTGTATTTAATTCTCATTATATCTCTGGTATTTACATGATTTTATGTTGGTTATGATCATGGTTAATTGACTGGTTCATGTCATGGTTATTTCATGTATTTACTTGTAAGTGTTGAAATGGTGGATGCAAGACCTAATTCCTGTTATAATAGTTTAAGGGAGAAGGTGGTGATCCTTTTTGTCATGTTTCATAAGAGTTTTCAATCATTCATGCTCTTTCTTGTATCCTATACCTGTAGATTGCATTGATGCCAAGTGTTTGATAGATTGTTTGTCCCAGTTGGGGATGTTAAGACTTAGTCTTGAAGTTTATTTTTGGTTTATTAGTCTTACCATCATGTCTTTGATGGATTTTACAAGTTATAACAAGTTCTGGGTGGTGGCCGAAATTCTGGGATAGAAAAGTGCCTTGAATTCCACAGACACTTGCACAGGTATGTTGAGAAAAGTCCCTAGATGCTGGCTTGTAGGCCTGTGACAGCATACAAAGGTCCCTGGACATTGGCATGCCTATACCATGAGAGCGTCCAGAGGTCAAGAGGTCTAAAATATTAGTGGGACCCAGGGGCAGGATGTCTGAGTGGTTGAGATATCTCCTTGGGGTGTTCTTGCTAATGTGGAAGGTATGATTGATGTGTTCCATCAATTCCACTTCCTTAAGGTCACCAAGGAGGTTGAATCCATTCATAGTGGCCTCTCTTGTTCCATGTTTACCCCATTTGGCCAGTTACTTGGGTATATGTGGGAGGAGGGTGGTTGCAACATTGTTGTTAGGCCCCTATACTACTAGTGTAACCCCTTATTGTTATTAGTACAACCCCCTTATTATATTGATGTACCTATGTAGTGCCAATATTATTACTATTGTGCCCCCATAGAAGCCCACTATTATTATTATTGTGCCCTTACATTATTATTGTTATGTCGGTTCTGATTATATTATGACCCCTTAGACTCTTATATATAGAAAGGAGGTATTTTCATTTGTATCATCCAAGAATTGTTCATTTATGTAATGTAAAGGAGGTTTCCCCCTCGAAGAGGCTGAATTCTAAGGCGTTAATCTATCTTTTCTATATTTTTGTGTGTTGGTTCCATAACATTTGGTATCATAGCTTTGGATTTTAGGGTTTCGCTGCTCCAAATAGGTCATCGTGGCATTTTCACTATAACTTTTTTTCTGTGACGTTTTAGAAGTGAAAAAAAAAAAAACTCATTTGAAACGAAATCGCACTGAACTTTGGGTCCGAATTTCAGATATTTTTGTGCTATATTTGTGGAGATATGATCTGAGGAAGTTGGTTTATTTGCAGACTCCTGAATTACATTCCAAATAGGCGACCCTGGGAAAATCGTCATAACTTTTGTTTTGAGCATCAGATTACAATTTTGTAAGAAGTTACAGAAAGAGGACGGACCGTAGTTTCCTGTATATATTTTTTAGACTCGAAGGTCAAAACAATGACACGCGGCACTTCATACAAGTTTGTTCTTCTAAAAAAGTATATAATCAGGTCATCTTGGGAGATTGTTCATAACTCTTTCTTGGAGAATCTAAATTTGATCAGACTGGTGGCATTGGAAAGAGGACATAGAGGGCTACTGCAGGTCATGATTTTAGAACTGGAAGAACTGAAATTACAGAGTTATAGTCATTTCAAGATCAAGCTCCTAAAATCAAGAAAAGGCGATATGAGGAAGTTTGATGGCAAGGATCTGGTAATTTGGATACTTCAGATGGAGCAATATTTTGATTTACATGGTGTACCACTATTACAAAAGGTATGTATTGCATCTTCATATTAAGAACCAGATCAATTTTTATTGTATAAAGGGCTTTGTTCTCATAAACAACTTTTTACGTGGTCAATTTTCAGGGAGGAAATGATAGCACATTATGAGGATACAAAGAGCAACACCACAACAATTGGAAAGAGTAAATGGGCTTTGTTACATAGTGGAAAGTAAAATTATGGCAACAAGGCAGTCTACCCCTCTCAAGTATAAAGATGGAAGTGTTGTTTCTCCTAGCCTTCCACAACCTACAAGGGTCACACCACAAAAATTGAAAAAAGAGAAAAAGGGCTTTGTTACAATTGTGATTGCAAATGCACTAAAGGTCATAAGTGTACTGAGAAGAAATTATTTTACATAGAGTATGAAGATGAGGAAGAAAAGGATCAAGAAACATAAAAAAAAGAGGATATACGCCAGGACCCAACCCCAGAGAAACATGAAATGAATCAGACCATATCTTGTAAAGAATTGGCAAGAATTACCACTCCTCAAATTCTCAAGATAGAAGAACATATCAAGAAGAAAAAAGTGCAAGAAGTGAAAGATCACATCGAGAAAGAAGAAATGAACCCAACCATATCTTGTAATTCATTGGTCGGAATTACCACTACTCAAACTATCAAGATAGAAAGGCATATCAAGAAGAAAAACGTTCAAGAAGTGAAAGATCACATTGAGCATCAAGAAATGAATCCGACCATATCTTGTAAAGGATTGGAAGAAATTACCACTCCTCAAACTCTAAATATAGAAGGACATATCAAGAATAAAAAGGTTCAAGCAATGAAAGATCACATCGAGCATCAACAACAAGTTCTCCAACTTTTAAAGGATAACGCCACTTTGGTGCAAAATCGAATGAAACAATAGGTAGATCAACATCGTAGTGAAAAATG
>APFE030766300.1:20181-84651 GCA_000404065.3 Pinus taeda
TATGTCGGCTCTGATTATATTATGACCCCTTAAACTCCTATATATAGAAAGGAGGTATTTTCATTTTTATCATCCAAGAATTGTTCATTTATGTAATGTAAAGGAGGTTGCCCCCTTGAAGAGGCTAAATTCTAAGGCGTTAATCTATCTTTTCTATCTTTTTGTGAGCTAGTTTCATAACAACTCTTCATTACAATGGATTCATATTCCTCCACAATTGCATCAACCCATACAAGTTGCTCTATTTCTTCCTTGAAACAGGATGGCTCAGTCTTTATAAGATCAATCATTAGAGCCATGTAGCTAGTGTATTGATCATGTGACCTTATTTTTTTGTGCAAATTTGAAGGAGCTCACACATTCTCCCTCACATCTTGCACAAGTCTATCATCTCCCCTGGTCCTTTTCCTACCTTCTCTGGATAGTTCTGCTTGAGTGGATGTCTCCACTCTTTTCTCCTCTATTTATGGTTTCTCCAAAACTTCTTGAGGTTCCTCCTTTTGCGCTAACATCTCATCTTCTGGTGGGATTTTAAGCTCCCACTCAAGAGAGCACCGTATGGATTTCTCCTCATCAAATTTTACATCCCTTCACACAACTGTCATTCTAAGGGATGTAAAGTACACATGGTAGTTATGGGGAGTTTCATTGTAACCCACAAATATCCCAAATTCTGTTGTTGGCTCAAGCTTCTTCCTTGATTCTTTAGAGACCTGGTAGTAAACATAGGCTTCAAAAATCATGAAGTGCGACACATCCGATTTTCTCCCTGAGAAAGCCTCCTCCAATGTAATCATGCCCAAAATCCGATGAGGACTCTGGTTCTACAAATAGACTATTGTGTTTCATGCTTAATCCCACAAATGCGTAGGTAGACCTTGGTCATGCAACATCACCCTCATTTCTCCCACAATGCTATGGTTCTTTCTCTCAACCACCCCATTTTTTTGTGGGTGGTGGGGTGTTTTCAACTCTCATCAAATTCCTTCTTTCGCACATAAATTTTTAAATTTATTCAACACGTATTAACCTTCATTATAGCTCCTAAAATGCTTCACCTTCTTGTTAGTTTCTTTCTCAACCAGTGCCTTGAATTCTATGAACTGGAGAATGTCTCATATTTATTTTGCATGAAGAAGATCCAGCACTTACGTGAGAAGTCATCAATAAAAGTGACAAATATTTGTGTATGGAAGTGGAGGCTATTGAGAAAGGTCCATAGACATCAGAGTAGATCCTTTATAGGTCTGCATGTGCTTTGTTATCCTAATCATGGAATATGGATTTTGTGTACTTCCTCGAAGTACATCCTTTGCATACATCATGTTGCTCAAGTTCTCCTTTGGGAAGGCCAATGGTTATTTGTTACATAATCTTCAAGGCGTCATGAAACAAATGGTCAAGTCTTTTGTTCCAAAGTTCACCGACATCACGATCCTGCACTTTCTCCACCTTAGTGCTTAATGTAGCACAATCTTCCACATCTAGCTTATACAGGTTCTTCAAATGAACCCTGATCTGCTTCACTTGTCTTGTGGCTATGTGTCTTAGGAATTCTTTTCCTTTGCTGAAGATCACAACATAACCACGGTCTTCCAAAATTGTGACAAAGATGAGATTTTTCTTTAGGCCTAGAACAAATATGACATTCTTGAGTCTGAGAAGGCAGGTTGGCTCCCTCTAAAAGTTAAGTGTACCCAGATCAGTCACACTGTACCTTCCAATGTCCCCTAGATCGATGTGCATATGCAAATATTTCTCCTACAGGTCACTTAAAAACTCTCTACACCCTGTCATGTGGAATGACATACCTGAGTCCAAGTACCACATGCTCCCCAACACTGTGCTAGCCACACATACAATAAGGGTAAAGTGAAGCTCGAATTGTGAAGCCAAGGCTTCACCTTCTTCTCCTCCTAAGGTATTCTTTCTTGCAATTTTTTGTGGAAACTTAATGGCAAAGTAGCAAAATTCATGACAATGGAAGCATTTAATTTTGGAAAAATATTTCTACTTGCCCCCTTGGCTGGATTCTAGTTTGGTTTGAGATTTATTCCCTTTTCCCTTCTTTCCCTTTCAAACCTTTGCAAATTTTTCTTCATCATCGCCCTTAGATGAAATGCCATCTCTCATATTCTTCCTTATTTCCTCCTGTACCAAATCTGACCATAAGAATTCCCAATTCAGTAGTTTCTCCCTCCTGTTCACCAAATCTTGGTAGATACGCCAGCTTTTAGGAAGGAATATAAGGGCTAAGCTTACCAAATCATCATTTGAAACAGTAACACCAACTCCTGCAAGCTCATCACAAACTTGTGTGAACTTGCTCAGATACTGCGGGATAGTGTCATTCTTCCACATCTTGATATTTCAAAGTTTATCCTTGAGCACTAGCTTCCTGTGGTCACTAATATTCTAGAATAGATATATCAGTGTCTACCACATTGCACAAGGAGTTTATTTTCCATGGATATTAGTGACAATGTGGTCCTGTACTCCCTCTAATATTACTCTCCTCAGCTTGGCCACATATTTCTTCCACTGAGCAAGGTTATGTACATCATATTCTACTGTTTTTTGCAACATCTCTCTTGATGTATTCTAGCAATCCATTTTCATCGATCCTTCCATGCAATGAAATCAAAGGTGCCTTCCACGACATACTCTAGCCTCAACTTATTGAAGGTTATTTTCTCAGCTATGAAGCGATCCTTCTACATTGAACTGTAAATTCAAACCTCCTGAGAAACAAATTCAAAATTCTCGCTCTATTGTGAATCCTACTATGATACCATGTAGAAATTATGGTGTAGATCTACAACTTCTCATGAATTTTTAATCAAAATTACAAGACACAAACCTACTCTACTGCTTTGTGGAATCCAATTCACAATTTAGAACATCAATCATGAACATACAATGAGAAATAACACACATGCACACATTATTTTTTCTAGGGGAAAGAAATCTGCTAAAAACCTCAATTATTTCTTGCATTAATCTGATGAATAGAGATGTATTGCAGTTTCTTTTCTCAACTAAGTAAAACCTGTAAGTGAATAACCTATCTCTCTGCTCACTTAGAAGCTCCAACCTAGAATTAGTCAATTTCTGCCTCTGCTTGAGCCCCTATTTCCTTACATAATTCCTTGAGAAATTAGGCCCCTATTATTTATGAATTTCTCCAATATGGATTGCATAATTCCCAAGGTTAATCATCTGACTACATGCAACACCTGTACACTCAAGATTGGTCTACAACTGATGTTACACTTACTTGAAATCTCCACCACATCCGAGGAATGCAAATCCTCTGCATGAAATAGCTATTTTGGTCTGATCGATCAGTTAACTGGATGATGACTGAGTTTGATTGAAGTCCCACTGCACAATTGACCTTCCACTAGTTCCTCCAATAGTTGGAACTAGTTTAACTAAAAATAACTTGAGATAACTGACCTTGATTGCTAAAAATTCGTAATCACACATGCTTAACAGAACTTTAACTCCTCCAAATCAAATTTACTAAGTAAACTAGGTGACACAAGCCATGTCACACAAGTTAAATGCATCCAAGTTGTCTGTTGATGTGGAAATTTGAATTTTCTCAATTTAATCAAGGAAAAATCAAATTGAGAATTTATTGTTGCATTTTTTAACATATGTTCTCCTATCTGCTATATGGAATCTATGCCCATTATGAGTTCACAATAATGAAGTGGAATTGGACCCTTCAGGAGAAGTTTCGTATCTATTTCCACTGCAGTATGTTATCAGAAATTAGTTTCCAAGGAATGAATACATAAATAGATAAGCAGTTATTTGTATTTGTTTATAATATTTTCTTTGAAACAGAACCTCCCTACATGAGAGATCAAGTGAAGGAGGCACTTTATGAGATTTATTATTGTTTTGATTCAACACAAGGCACATAATCAAAGTTTTCGGGTGCTAGACTCCCCCTCACCTTATGCCGAGGTATGTGACCAATAAGGTGGTCTTGTAGCAGGTAGCCTATCAGTTGAACAATGATTTGTCTACACAAATCTAAAGGAAGAAGGAAGCTCCTTAACCATATTTTTCTTTACAGATTGGTTTGTATGAACTTAAGAGCCTCAAGATGGTTGATGTTGAAATTGAAGAACTCAGACATCTTCATTTTGTAACAATGAGTTTTCATAGATATGATCCTAGAAATTTTTGCAGACAACATTGTGACAAGATATGATACAACTAGCTGCATGTACCTATGACCATTCCAAAAGATGAGAAAATCAAGAACTGGTACAATGCATTAAGGGAGAATCGACCAGGAGATGGGGCAGGAACCACCCATGTTCCACATGTACCAAATCTACAAATGGAGGATATTCAATAGGTATAAATTGCCTAGGTTGATATCGTACCCTTGAAAAAGAGTCTACATCATCATCCAGTGGTAGAAAGTAGCAAAAAGTTCAAGGTTGGTCCATTGTACAAAGGTGAAATTGAGGTAGAGCAATAAAAGAAGCAAAGGGAGGAGAAGAAGATGAGGTTAGAAGAAGAAAATAAATAACAAGAAGAACTTCAGAGAGAGGAGGAGCACATACAAAAAGAAGAACAAGAAAAGAAGAAGTAATATGACTTGTTGAGGAAGAGAGAAAGTAGAGGAGTTTCAAAGGAAATAACAAGAAGAAATATTTCAAAAGTAGAAATTAGAAGAAGAAAGGAAAAGAACAGAAGAAGAGGAACAAAAAAAGCAGTTGCGGGAAGAGAAGTTGAAGAAAAAATAGGAACGAGATTTTACACAGGCAATGGAGGAAGAAAAAATGGCCCATGATATAGAAAACAAAATGGAAGAGGATGAAGTCTTTGAACCAATTTCAGATGATCCAAGCAGTCACTCAGATCCTCCTCTTATTGGTGGTCATCTCCCATTCAATGAAATTGGAATTGCTCCTCAGACCTATGACAAGGTTACATATATATCTAATTTTACCTTCAACTAGTTGAGGAAGAGAATTGTATAAGAAAGGTAAAGGTAATTTCCTAATGACCCTGAAAATCCAATCTCCATAGCCACGAAATGAGTGATAGTATTCAATACTAGGAGGAATCCTCAAGTAGTCATGGCAGCAACTGAGGCTTTTGCAATAGCAGCATAGGACAATACAAAACATCTTTTGAGTAAGAATGAACAATTGTGAAAAGAGCTAGCTGCTGCAAAATAACAAGTTTATCATCTTGTTGTAGAAAATCATAGGTTATATTATACCAACATTAGCACAACAGAGCTACAGATATCCATTCCTAAATAATTGAAGTCGATGGAAGACACCATGAAGTAACTATACAGTGAGATGGTTCTCCTGCATGAAGTGGTGGTGCCACTGGTCCAAATTCAAAAGAAATATCAAGAGATCCTGAAGGTTCTTACAATTACAAGCTCATCTGTCGATTTGATGTAGGATATGGGCATCAAGTATCTTAAAATTCCTGAGTGGTTGGTCAAGAAAGATGAGATAGGAGCTAAGGTGGATAGAGAAGAGTTAAGGCTACATATTCATAATCGCACCCATCTTGGTGGACAAGCGACCAACACCATAACTTCTTATGTTCGAATGCATAGTAGTTTGGAGTCCCAGGCATGAAAACATGGAATACTTTTTGTGGGTTCACTTGGAGAAATGAATAAGTTTGTAATCATGCAAGAGTTCAAATAGTTCATTGAACAAATCAAGAAAGTAGTAAATCAAGAAGGCTTGGAGGTTACCAAGAACATATTTCTACAATATGCTATCAAGCAAATCAAGAATCACATGAAGTTATCCATGTTGTGAAGTATATACATTTGAACTCCAAGTATATATTATCATATGCATGGGAGGTAAAGATGCAATACATTCCAAAGCTACCAATTAGAGTTAAAGTTATTGCAACAAAGTTCAAAGCATGTCACTCCTACATCACAAATGAACTCCATTCTCAATCCATTGATTTGTATTTTTTTCTTACATGATGAGTTTAGTCTTATTATAGTTTTATCTTATGTAGCCACCATTTTGATGTAATTTGTCTTTATGAATAATATGTTTAATGTAAAAGAAGTCCAAGAGACACGTGGAATATGAAGAGTCACATAGAAGTCCATAGGTTGTAGAAGTCAAAGATTCACAGGGAAGCTCAAAGGTCCTTATCATTTGTTATAAATAAGCCCTCATAACTCAAACAAAGGGATTGGAATTTTAGAGATTTGGCCTTGGCTTCTATAGCTATGCATAAGGGAGAAGATCATTCTTTTGAGAAGCAAGTGGTAGCTTCATGTTCCACTATTGGGCTAGTGATACATCGATGTAACAATATACTTGGATCTTTCATTAATTATTAGAAACTCTTGTAGCCGACACTCTTTCATGCATGTATTGTAAATGTTGTAGGACTATTCTTTAGATGTTTACAATATATGTTTATGTTATCCATACTAAATATAATGAACTAATTTGTTGCTTTAGATATGAATATTATTTAATGGGTGTTGTTATGTGTTTACATGATCATTGTTTTCTTGTGGACTAAGTTGCTAGTTAATCAACAGTTCTTTCCCTCTTGCTCTCGCGTGTCTCTCTTAGAATAATACTAATACTTTTCTATTAGAGTTCATTTCATATTTTCCGTCCATGGGAGCTCCCTTTACTCCTTACACTCATTGTCTCACAAAGCTTACACACTTTCTAACCCAAAATTCATGTGTATGATCTCGTGTATGTTTTTGTAGCGATGGCATTCCTTTCAAATCACTCGCAATGGTGGCTGAACCTTATATCCGTATGGGACTCCTACACCAAATGGTGTGAGGTATAATTGGAACTTCACATCGGGTAGACCCCCTATATGTTGGCGGTATCCATCATCGTCAATAGATCCATAATCTATCAAGAGACACATACCAACAATGGATTCTGTTAAGTGCCATAGATGGGAAACTAAGTTTGTCAAAGAGTGAATGTTTAGGCATCTAGAAAAATCAAAGAAATGTATTTAATAAAAACTTAGATCTAGATGCCAACTTAGCAGACTACGTGGAATTCATTCAGAGTGAACATCATCTCTATTGTTCCCTAAGTGTATATTGATGTTGATATGGCATGATAATGTGTCACACTAACATGGCACACATGAGAAAATTTTGTGTGATGTGGCATGCTAACATGTTGTTAATGTGGAAAGATGATATGGCATGGTGTATGAAGGAGTTGACATGGTGATGGATGTGGCGCAATGTGGTACGGGTGATGTGGAATTCGAAAATCCAAAATTTTATAAAATGGGCCATTTTGTTTTTTATTTATTTGGATGGATCCAGATAAATCCATAAAAAATAAAAATTACCCAGATATCTAAATGAGCGGTGGTTTAACTCTTGTTGATATATTTTAATGTAGTATGGTGGCGTGGATTAGAGAGGTCAAGTGGCACTGAGTTGGAGGGAAAATGGCATTATATGTGGTGGAGTCATGGATGGAAAATGTTCTAGATAACGAATGTCTATAAATTCAAAATTTCTTTTAAGTGGGAATTTTAGTTTTTCCCGGATTTGGACGTAACGGTTGATCATAGAAGGGAAAATGAAAACCCTAGATTCAGATGGATTTGAAAATTCTAAAATTAACAGGTGAATCTAGAGGATCGTAAATCTAGAAAATCATTAAAACTGAGATTTTTAGAAATCCTAAATCAAAATGTCAGAATCAAGTTAAAATGTTTTTTGAGGATGTGGCCCTATATGGTGTTGAAACATGGGCAGGGACTACCACATGTGGGCCATGTGGAAAGGGTATAGATGATGATGTGACACTTGGGAGGGAAAATTTTCAAATGGACATAACTTTACATTCACAACTCAAATTTTAGTGAAATTTCTATCACTGGAAAGATCTTGATGAGTAGAAGATGATGGTGTTGTTAGAAAAAGGTTTGAAGGTGGTTAAAGGAATAGGAATTTGGATAACTCCATCTTCATAAAGTAATCTTGGAGTTCAAGTCTAGGCACCCTCGTTCTCTTAAAAAGGCCTTGAGGGGACTAAAGTCCTTACAACTTTAATATAATTTCCAGCCTTAAAAATTAGACTAGTGATTTGACCCACTCAATTCTCCTCAAAGTACTTAGCTCTTTCCCTCATAATTGTGGAAGGTGGTTCTTCCACCAACTTGAGTTTAAAACTGGCTTGTCAAGTCAATGGGGAAATTAGAAGATAATTTTCACAATTTTATTTGGGCAACAAAATAATTTAGTAAAGGTGGCTACGACCCTTAGACACACTAAACCCCTTCTTAGCCTCCTCACTATACCCCACTATGGTATCATGGTCTCTATAGGTGCTAGTGCCTTAGTAAGTTTTTTTCTATTTCATTAATTAAATAGAGTACACCTACAAAGTTCTTGTTTTATCCAGTTCAACTTTTGATATGATATAATAGTAAAATGTTCATGCCACAACATAATAATGTTGAACATACATAACTAATTACCACTACCACAACCATATAAATTAAATGGCCAATAACTGCTGATAAGCATCAAACCAAGCCATTTCCCTCATGATACATATCACGTTGCCAAGATTAAAAAATCATTAAAAAAACTAAATTATAATGTTATTTTAAATTATTATTTTGATAATTATTAATTATAAAAAGGATTAATACATTATTTAAACATATATACATTTACAAAAACATGTAACAAGATTCCTATCATGGAGATTCACCCCCAAATACCACATGCCCAAAAAACCATAACTTGTGTTCATACGACATTTTTTTAGTTAATCAATTTAATTAAAAAGGAAGAAATGACATAACTACTTTGGAGGTAAATCTCAATCTTTGATCCAAGACTACTATTAAGAATATTCTAGTTTATTTCATGGAAGTTAAATCCCTACCATCCACTTTACTTCATCATACTTGTAGATCCAATAAAAAATAATATAAATAATCTCAAAATAGTTAAAAATGATAGTACCTCACTACTTTGCTTTCATCATGCTTGTTAATCCAATAAAAAAAGATACCAAAAAATTACCCTAAATTATATATGAGCATATTAGTGTAACCTAGATTGCTATAGTCCAATGGGATGGACCAATATTAGAGAAGTGGGGGTAAAGCTGTGTATTAAATGTTTTATATAATAAGAGGCTTATGTTGGAATTAATGGTTACATCCTATAAGTAAAAAACTAGTTTGTGAGTTGTTAGAGATGAATGAGATATTCCCTCAACCTCTCCTCCTAAATTAGGAATAAGTGGGATTGGATAAAAAACTAAAAACTCTACTATATAATAAGAGGCTTATGTTAGAATTAATGCTTACATCCTATAAGTAAAAAATTATTATGTGAATTTTTACAGATGGTTGAGATATTCCCTCAACCTCTCCTCCTAAATTAGGAATAAATCGGACTCGATAACAAACTAAAAACTCTATATAATAGAGTAATAATAGATTGTAAATGTGTATTTGTGTGTTTATACACATGAATGCTTGTGTGTGAAAAATATATTAATATTAATTGTGGTTCAAATTATTGTGCATAGGTTAGAGCTCATGAGGCCGCTTCTATGTGTTGAAACTTATGGTTGAGTCACCTAGTTACAAACTCGTGAGAGAAGACAACTGTTGTGTATTGAAAGTGTTAGATTCATCAAGAATGGTGTGGCTGTCATGATTAGTTAGTGCATTTTTCCATTACATAAAATTGTTGCGTGGAAGCTGAGTGAGTGTCGAGCTAAGCTTGTGAAGTTGCATCACTATGTGAAAAGTAAAATAGGAGCTCTATTTCTATGAGTTCTGTAAACCAAGCAATGTAGATGTAACACTAAGTGTTGGAATGATGGCGATCGGAGTTGATCGTTGTGATAGCATTAAGTGTCATGCTATGTTTAGAGAATTGGTATTATAGTTTTAGTCCTCCATATAGGGTGTTGTAACTTTTTCTGACACCTTTAAAAGTTACAATTTTTTTGGAAATTTGCTAAAATTTGCTACCTTCCTTCAATTTTATCCTTGCCTTGGCAAATGCCTTCCTTTAAATACAATTCCATCTAGCCCATTGTAAGTTTTTATGACACCTCTAAAAGTTACAATTTTTTTGGAAATTTGCCAAAATTTGCTACCTTCCTTCAATTTTATCCTTGCCTTGGCAAATGGCTTCCTTTAAATACATTTCCATCTAACCCTTTCCATTGCTAAAGGATGAATTGTCTCTATGGTTTTTATAAACATTTATGAGTTATTTTTAATAGTTTTGATTTTAAATAAAATTTAATTTTATAAAAATATATATAATTATATTTTTTATAAAATTATTTATTTAAAATATTAAACTTATGTTAAAAATATTGAGTCAGCCCCAATCTCTAAATACAAGAACCAAATTTGTTACCATGTATTACAGGGTCGAAAGTCAAAATCCATAAGTCAAATTAATAAAAATATTATCTCTCCATTCAAACTTTGTCCCCACTCCGCATTTCACACATTAAACCACCATTATATACATTACCTTGAGATGTGTAAAATATTAGATGAATGGATTGTGGGGGAGGATGTATGTTCAATGTTTTCACAGAAAAATAATTATAAAGAGGAAACCGTGAAGAGAAAATTTGGATAATTTATTATCCAAAGTTTTTACAAAAGTAAAAAAGGGAGTTGAAAACATCGAAGTTTTTATAGAAGTAAAGAAGGGAGTTGAAAAAGGAGACATGGTTTTCAAAACCATGGGGAAGAAAAACAGTAGATGGTTTTCACAGAAAAAGGAGAATTATTTATGAAGTTTACTTTATTCATAAGTATACCAAAAGTGAGAAAAACAAAGTATAAAAACAATGAATGATTTGGGTAAATTGTTTCTAATTTCATTTATGAAATTTATAAACAAATAAATGATACAATGGAGAAGTATTACAAGACACGGTTTTTAAAACCATATATGGTTTTACAAGAACAAATATTAATAAAGGAAATATTTCAGGATTTGATTTATGAAATTCATGAACAATTTTAAGGAAGGAATTATTTTCTTTTATGGATATATGGAAATATGATTTTATAGGTTTTGGGAAATATTTTTATTAAAATATCTTATTCCAAAAAACTTAAAATTAATGTTTTTGAAACTAAAGAGTGACAAAAAATCAATGATTTCCAAATCATTTTTAAATTTCTCAACAATGGTTAAGCACCTAAAGGATAATTAAGATAAATTGAATCATCAAATGATTCTATCAAAAGACAGGGGATTAATCAATTCTATAAAAAGGATCAATCAACCATATTATTGCAGATTACAACCAAATTTATGGCCAGCTAACAAATTTTTAAGAAACAACTTAAGAAACTCCAGATTTGAGGGAAAAAAAATAAACAGACAAGTATCATTTCCAAATTTATAGGGCAGAATATTAATCAACTTCATATTTCTTATCAGAAGAATAAAAAATTAAAGGTTAACTCCCAGATTTAACGGCAGAAGACTTTCTTCCATTTCCATATTTTCTGCAACATATTGTATTTTTAGTTTATTTGATAGGATTTGTTTCCTATAGACTAGTGGCCGTTTGAGGAAGATGTTCTCCTATATATTGTTTTATTTTCATCGTAAAATGGTTGGCTTTTGATGCCAAAACCCTACCATTTTCAAAAATACTTTTATTACAGGAATTTTAATTGAAGTATTTTGGCTTTAGTTTCATGACATAAATTATTTATCATGTATGTCTTTCTCTATTATTCCATAATCTATTTCTAAATATGTTTAAGGTAACATAGGAGCTAGGGCAATGCTAGGTTTGGGTATTAACCTCCTTGACAACCCACTACAAATTTATCATCTATACTGAGACTAGTTAATTGAACGGTTTGTTTAAATTAACTCTTCTGCATCATTTAATTGTTGCCTTCTGTCATCTCTTGAATGTATATATTTGGTTGTAGAATTATTCTACACACATATACTATATTTGATTGGTTAAGTATTCAATATGAATACTTAATTATCTGATTTCTCTTATTTTCCTCCACCAAACTCTTTAAGCTATGTTTTTATGTCAAAACTAGAAGTTGGTACTTTCATCAAGTTTCAGCAAAAGAAGGATTTAATTCTCAGCAGATATTGGATATTCATCAGCAACCACCTACAACAAATAATAGATCTGACCATTGTGCTTCAAAGGCTGTTGTTTAGTGATAATTAACAACGTTAAAAAAAGCCTCGTAACACTTGAGGGAGCTCCCTCTAGTTTGAGGTCCAACTTGAACCTAAAGTTTGGTAGAGTTGGTTTCTCGGCGCAGTTTCACAACCAAGAACTGCCTTCGAGAAACATATACAACACAGGGAAAGTAGGGGATCCAAAAGTTGCAGTGGATTCTCTTTCCATCTACATGATACATAGGATTTTCATGATGTCGAGCCCATGTTGGTGCAATTCGATCCCATTCTACCATATCTATCTTGTTCACACGATTGAAAATATGGACACTACCATATCAATTTTGGCAGATGTGTTGATACTTGCCATATTTAAGAGGAGTGCTAGTGTGCAGGTGTTTATTCTGTTTTTGTCAGAAAAGGAGGCACTCAACGGCCTTGACAAATCTCAATTTGTCTTGTCAGTTCATGGATGAGGAGACAACGACTGTGCAAGTGCATTTTTTTGCGCAAAGGATCGAAGTTCTTGCTACTTGAGTTATCTTTTGTACGTCAGGGAGTTGAATCATTTTCAATTTTAGATGGGGAAATGATAATGGTAGAAAAAACACTTTAAAATTAAATTCTTAAAAGGTATTTTATGTTTGCTTTTGAATATTTTCTTTGATCATGGAATTCACAATTTTATAAAAAATTAGTAACCTAAATTTCCATACATGGAAAGTAAAGGTACTATAGTCTACCTAGGGGAGGATAATATGGGGTACATAGGGGGTACCAAGGGGAAAAATGAGATGTCAAAATGGGACCACAATTAGTTAGTTTAGTAAATAAAGCCCATAAGTGGTTACCCACATTAGTGATGATTGTAAGTGGTTGACACTCATTATAGAATGGGACCACAATTAGTTAGTTAGTTAATAAACATGCCATAATTAATAAATAAAGTGGTTAACTTGCATTATGCAAGGGACAACAAGTAGTTAGGGAATAATGTGATGTAAATGAAGTAAGCTTGTGGTATTGGATGTATAGTATTAAGGGCCCATGGTATGTATGAAGCCTATATAGAGGCTATAAACTCTCCATTGGAGATATGCAAAGGTGATTGCATGGAGTTGGGTTACACTTTTTGGCGAAATGAGGGTGTGATTTGGGGAAAAACCAATGCTCAATTGAGCAATTTTTAAGCACTCTATCGAGCTATTGAGGCACTAAAAAATAACTCGATCGAGCATTTAATCAAACCGTCAATTGAGCTCCTGTGTAACCTCGGGTTAGTAGCTCGATTGAGCTTTAAGGCTCAATTGAGGATTGAGCCTTAAAGCGGGAAATTTTAAAATTTATGTAAATATCAATAATTATATGTAAACTTTAAAATTGTAAGTATTTGATAGTTAAAAAAAACAAATTTAATTACTAATTACATTTGAATAGGTAATTAACAATGGTGTAGATCAGTATGCTTACAATCTATGCGTTGTCTACGAAGGTACCTCAACAGGTTCTCCATTTAGGTGTAGACGACCTCACCCTCTTCCTAGTGGATGTTGACTGTAGTTTTGAACTACTAGTGTTTGCACCAGGACCCTAAGCTAGTATGTCACCTCAAGCTAGAGATCTTTGCATTTTATTTCAGTTTATTCCATCACCTTCATGGATGCCAGAACTACAAAATGATGTGTTCATCCTCTGGCAGAGACAATTCGACAAGGGGAGACCATGGGAGGAATCGGGGTGGTGGTCAAAGGTGAGGAGGAAGCCAACCCCATCCACATTAATCTAGGGGATGGGGTCATAGATCCACCTCAGGCCTAATTCGGGGAGCTACTAAGGTCTACCAGGCTCGTACTCAACCTCAAATTCGCCAGTTAGTTTCTGGGTGGGAAGCATATTTAAACCAACAAACAACACAAACACATCTAGATATGGAGGAATGGCAGAATAGTGTGACGGACCCTGGACATTCCAGAGGCTGATCCTCTCAACACAAACAAACTACTTATCTTTACTGGTTGACAAAGAATATTGTGACTAGAGCCTTGGCAACTCCCTCCAATTGTCCCTCCAAGACTGATACAAAATTCCAAGAAATTCATAAGGAATTTTAGCTCATACAATTTCAGATTCAGCAACAAAATGCCCGCCTCAGCCACATAGAGAAGCATATTCCATGCCTCTCACACACAAAATTTGCAGGTTCTAGTGCAAATGACCAATCACTTATGCACTCATCTAATGAGTAGTAGCATGACTTGCAAAATTTGGCGCTTTGCTTTTTGCTTTGTATAGATGGAGGTTTTACAGACTTTGATATTATGTCTTAGTTATCTAGTCACAAGAAGAATTAAGGATAATCAGACCTATATTGCTATGATAGATAGTCTCAAACTCTTTTGTTTTTGGATGGCTTATAATGCGGTAAGGTGGCCAACAGACCTAGTTTCCCAATGCGTAGGTTGAGATCACCTAACCGCATGGATATGATGTAACCTGCGTGTTTTTTGTGAAAATGAATGAAAAGGTCATGCCAAATTTACGAGGAAAAAAAACAATGGTGTCGATTAATTTCCCATTACATTTATAACGTTTTGATGTATAGATTTGAAAAGGGATTCTATCCCTCTTGCAATTGAAATTGTAATATTCTTATATTTATAATTTACTAACTTAAAAATAAGTTTTTAATATGATTTAAATTTTCAATGTTATAATTTAAGTAATAAATTTATTATAAATATAATTATAAATAATAAATTGATTAAACATAAGAATATTATCAATTTGATTTTAATAAAATTATTATAATTTTTTTATATGAGTAAGAGTAACTCAAAAATGTGAATAATGCATCTTATATAATAATTCATTGAAGAGTTTCATAATCATATATTCAAACTTACTTATATATATGTATGTATGTATGTATGTTGCAGTAATATCCACTTGTTCAAGGAAAGTAATGAGTGCAATAATAGTTGTAAGTTATAATTAATATAGTTGTAATGGATACAATGGTATATGTGGTTATAAATCTCTCTCAACTTGTAAAATTTGGTTGCACACAATTTTGTACTCAATCTATTTTTTACTCTTGACTCAGGTTTGCAATATATATTTTTCAAATAATAAAAACATAAGGAAATCTTAAATTTTAAAACATTATTTGACTAATTTAAATATGAATAATCTAGATTTAAATCAAGTATAACAATATGTTGTTTTTTAATAATGAAAACAAATAAAAATATTATTATTTTTAAGAATTTCAAAATTGAAAAAAAACAAAGTTAAAATAAACTAATATATATATATATATATATATATATATATATAGTAATTTGGAAAATTAGAGTTTGAAATATATTTGAATATTTATAAAAAATATTTGTGGAATAAATAAAATTTAATAATTCGCTTAAAGACAAGTATTGGGAGAGACTTTCATTTTTTTCTTTTTTTTAGATAATTATGATAGCTCCTATAGCGGAGCTCAATTGAGCCTCTGTTTAACCTGATCGAGGATTTCTTAAACCCTCCATCGAGTATTTGAAATTTGAATTTCAAACACTCGATCAATTAGTTGGCTCCTAAAAACAGATTTTTAGCTCATCTTCTGTAGATTTTTTGCAACAACATTTTGTACCCTAGCAGACTTAGCGAAAAATTTGTCCTTAAGTAGGAGAGTTGATCATGTTGGATTCCTGAAGGAATCCCCTATCCAATGGCATGTGAGTTTGAATTCAATTCATATGATATTTTTCATCTAATTTTTTTGAACAATTTTAAAGAGGTTGAATAAAAAATCAATATCATAAAATATACACAACTAAAATATTTCAAAAAATACCAATGTCTTTGTTTACTAGTCCTCTTCAAAAGGGTATTCTTGAGTTTTCAATTTTTTTAAATAGTTGAAAAAAACCTTACGTGAACACTTGTTTGCAAAATGCAATTAAACATTACTTTGCTAAATTCGAAAAATAATAAAAAATATAATTTTGCATAAAAAATATTTTTTTAATATGAAAAACTTAGCTCTCTCCTTGTAATAGAAATATATTATATATATATATATATATATATATTATATATATTATATATATATATATATATTATATTATATATATATATATATATGTATCATAATATATAACACATTTTAGAATACGTTATGCTACGTGAACATACACATACATCTTAAGATGTGTGAAAATTTGTAAGGAAAAACATTTAATTTAATGGAAAATTGACATATTTTACGACACTAAATATTTTTGCAAAAAATATGATTAGGACAATAACATAATTCTCCACAATTTGTCTTTTTACTCCTAGTCAAAATTCATAGTGCTTATATGAATTTTGAGGGCTTCAATTCAATGAAAAAGGAAAATTTTGAAATTTCATCACCACAATTGGGCCAAAAGTGTAACCCATCTTCATGCTTTCACCCATATGCAAGTATTGTTTTGTAGTGACACACATATGAATTGTGGAGTGTTTTCCTTCTTCAAGGAGTGATTGTATGGTGTTACCATACCTAAGGGTTTGATATTAATAGAGAAACATTTTATGTTATTCTCATATTAACTCTTGAATTTATTTTATAATTTTTGTAGGTTTACGACATGTACAAATGCAACTGATGAATACAAATTTGTGGGGTACAGTGAAGAGCACATAAGCGACACCTATAAATTCCAACAAATGAGTTAAATGGGAAAGTAGAGATGTAAAAGATAAGTTTGAAATGAATCTTTTAGATTCACAATTACATCATGTCGATCTCACAAAATTATCTAAAGAAATATGGAAACAATTGATTCAATTTGTTGGTGTAAAAGCTATAAATGCAAAATTTTCCTTAAAATTTACAGTTGTTTAAAATTTAAATGAATGATAAGAGATCTATGTCTAGTCATATAAATAATTTGATGTCTCTTATAAGACAATTAGTTGAAGTTGGTGCTAAGGTAGGAGATGGAGATGCAAAAACAATCCCATGGAATAGTCTACCTTCACTTTTGAGTAATATTGCCTTCACCTTAAGTCAAATGTCCTCACAAACATTGAACTAGATGATAACAACACTTTTGGTAGAAGAAAAGAGGCTAAAACTAGGGGATATAAAAGGTAATTCTCAAATGGAAAATGCATGATTTCAAACACAAGGATAAGAAAGAAAAATGCAAATAAGAGTGAAGTTGAATGTTACTACAATAGAAAATTTGGGCTTACAACATGGAATTGCAAAAATCGTGCCATTGATCTGTTAAAAGGGAAGCTAAAAAAATTAGCCAATATAGTCATTGATTATTCATTGAATTATGATGATGATAAGGAATTCAATAAAGGAATGGATTCTCTCAAATTCCTTTAGAATATGAATATTTTAGTTGAAAGGCTCAATATGGATGGTTGTCTAGTTACTTCCTAAGTTGTGGATCTAGGGAAGGATCCCTCATTAGTTATTCAAGACATGACAATGGTATACTAGTGAGGTTATATGACAACTTATGAATGATGTTCAGTAATTGAATTCAGGGGATCTGTGATTTAGGCGTTTAGGAGTGGAACTCAGGAATTCAACTTGGAGCTACACTTTTACAAAGGTTACGAGACAAATTGATGGACCTCAAGTTGGTTTGGAAACTATAAACCATTTAAAGTTATGTATTTTGTTGTCTATGGGTGATTTTAGCAAGTTTTTGTAATGTAAGCATTAATACAAGGTATTAGAATTAATGCTTACACCTTATAAGTGAAAAATTAGTTTGTGAGTTGTTAGAGATAGTTGAGATATTATGTCAAACTCTCTTCGTAAATTAAGAACAAAGTGAATCTTATAACAAACTAAAAACTCTATATAATAAAATAATAGCAAATTGTAAATATGTATATATTTATACACATGCATGCCTAATAATGCTTCAAATTATTATTTTAATTATTTGTGTTTCACACTAAATATAATTTTATTTATTTTCTTTCAAATAATCAAATAATTGAAATCATAATTTATTAAAATAATAATATATAATATACATTATAGAAACAAATATTTAATATTATTATATCTATGGAAATATATATTTTTAACTAAATTGTGTTTAAATGGAAAAAACTCATATATTCGATAGAAAGATAATCTACCCAACAACAAATACTATTACCAAAAATAATATTATGTCAAATTAAATTAAGATTAAATGTAAACCATGTAAACTTTCCGATTGACTTTCACCCTAATCCCTCTTAGTGAAATATATACCTCCCCTAAATACTTCATTACAAAATGCATATTGAAAAAGGCGTGGTTGCTTTACATGGTTCCTTATCTGTGCTTCTGATAAAGCAATACATTCCGTGACGAAGAAGATTTGAATTGAATAGTGGAATGGGATGGTTCCACACCTGGATTTAGGTTTGACTAAAAGTTAGATTTGATCTCTTCAGCACAGGAGTTCTCTGGAGTCTTTACAAAATATTGGTACAGTTACGTGATTTGCTCGATCACACCATCCAAGATTTCTGGTGACATCATGAATGTTGGTGAACCCTAACCAGTCGTTAGCCTTGTTCTTCCTTTTTATTCTCAACAAAGGGCGGTGAGGCAGACCCAAAATCTCTGTGGGCAACAATGATGTATGGGAACACATTCTGTGGGCAAGAATGACATGTGGGGACAGAGTAATTAGTGGTAGGACACCATTTGGGCTTAAGATAATGTCAGCAATTTTTTTGAATTATTTTGGAAAATTATCATAACTCAATTTTCATAATTATTGGTCAGTATAAATTGTTGTCACTATTATTCAAAGAAAACTATACTATTTAGAATGATTTAGAATGATTCACGACTGATACTCTTGTCAAATATTACTATTCAAAACAAATAATATCATCTAGAATGACTGATAAATAATACTCTTGTCAAATACATTGATTTTTAGTAAACTTATTTCAATAAATAAAATACAAACTCTTAACTAAACAAAAACAATTTTATGACATACTCCGACAAAAAATAATACAACTTTTAACCAATTAGAAAAATCCACAATACCATTTTTAATATTATGCACACTTTCAGTTTTTGTCACATTGCAATCACGGCAGGGCTGGTCTGTGTCATAATTTTTTCTAGTAAAGAGAGCTGAGGTGTTTACTGAGTGGGAGAGATCAAATGGGGATTTGCCAATTAAAGCAGAGCATGTGCGTTTTTCATCACAGATCAACGACCTGTCAACGACATCTGCCATTCATTCGGTAATTGCAAGTCAAAACTACCCGTCGTGTGTATCACACCAAACGTTCCTCCAATGCTGACAACCATTTAAATACCAATTTGTGATCCTGAGAGCCAGTGTCGGTACATTATTCATTCAGTGAAGGTATCTTGGAGAAATGCTTCAGCTACTACTGGCTTTGGGTTTCTCGGCGGCGCCCCTCACTCTGTACTTACCTCCTTTCCGTCAGTTGACATCTTTTCTGGGCAGGGTGGATGAAGTTAGAGGCGATGCTTGGGATTACCTGAGGACTCGCTACCCGCGCCTCTGGAATGGGAACGCCTGGCGGAGGATTTATTACAGGTGTGCTCGAGTCTTTGGCGTTCGGCCGCCGCCTCCGGCGCGGCGCTGATAGGGTTAGTTTCACATCATCCACTGCGGGGAAAAATTGTGGCGATTGATGTATTTTTATTTACTGAGGCAAAACATTTCTGGTCCGTGTCCTGTTTCTGTAAATTGCTTGATTATGTACAATGGTGGGAGGGTGATTTTAACTCTGTACTCTAAATACTTCCTCGTATTGAGTGCTGCACACCCGCTGTGAAACATTTATTCACCGTTGTTGGATTTTATTTTTCTGTGCTCCCCTCCTATGTGGGCTATGGGATGTTGGTGCGTATGAATAAAATATCATTCATGCCTATGTTATACAGCTAGCTGTTGTCTTAACTTCTTCCTCTCTGCAAATTCATGTGGTGTATATGCTATGATCTGTTTTACCATGCTCCATGATTGCAAGAATATGGGCCCCTTTGGTGTCATGGAAAATGTATTGAGTATATTGTTGCTGCTTAAAACTATGTTACTAGTATAATCCAATTTAAAACCTAATTTATTGAGCACTGATTTATTCAGAAGGAAAACCATATTACTAACATAATTCAATTTAAAACCTGGATTCATTGAGTCCTGATCTCTTTTAAAGCTTGAGAACTTGAATCCATCTGAAATATGAAACCTGGATTTATGGAGCAGTGATCTCTTTTAAAACTTGAGAACTTGAATCCATATGAAACCTGGATTTATTGAGTCTGGATTCCTTTTAAAACTTGAGAATTTGAATCCATCTAAAAGATCTGGATATATGTAGCACTCATCCATTTAAAACTTAGAATTATTAGCAATAATTCAATCGTAAGGTTTGTATCACTTTAAAATTTGCTGGTTTATTTGACTAGTCTAATTTTAATTTTAATAATGTGGAAGAGAATTGGCCCAGTAATTTCCAATTTATAAGGGGTTTATATCGCAGGACTCAACCACAATTAAGTCTAGATTGAGTTAACTCTTGGGACTTAATTCAATCTAAGTTAAGGGTCAAGTTGGTAATAAAATTGCTAAGGGTTAAGTTGGTAATAAAATTGCAGTAAGGGATCCAAGTCCATGCAAAGAATTCAGAATTTGTTGGATATTAAAATTGAAGGGATCTGTGTAAAAAATTCAGAAAAAAATCAGAAATTGAATTTGTGACATTTTTAAAATTGCTTTTATCTATTAAACCTACTCAAACTATATAAATCTCTCATAAAGCTAACATAAATGTGCATAAACTTTGAAATAAAAAAATCAAGATCAAAAGCTTCACTTTAAAAGAGAATTGAGGCGGTCACCTCCAATTAGTATGGTGCTTAGAGGACAGGACTCAAAAGATTGAATTAAGCCCTAATTAAGTTAACCCTTGGGACTTAATTCGATCATAAGCTAAGCTTATGATCAAGTTGAATTAAGCCTTAATTAAGTTAATCCTTGGAACTTAATTCAGTCATAATCTAATGGTCAAGAGGTTATGGTCAAGTTGATAATAAATTGCAGTAAAAGATCGAAATCTATGCGGAAAATTCAGAATTTATTGGATATTAAAATTGGAGTAAAAGATCTGTGCAAGAAATTCAGAAATTAAATGGATGATATTTTTAGAATTGCTCTTATCTACTAAACCCATTCAAATTATATAAACTTCTCATAAAACTAATATAAATATGTATAAACTTAAAAAAAAACTATATAAAATTTAAAATCAACATAAAAAACTCCACTTTCTTCCTAATCTCTCCGGATCTAGAGAATTGAGACAACCAGTTACATCTCAAATTGATTTAAAAAACCCATCATACACATGGGGCAAAAGGAATAATCATTCCTTGAGCAGCGTGGAACTGGCCAAAAAAACCACTAAATGGTTAAGTTGTTCTTCCAATTTGACCATTTCAAACAACTCTGCTTGAAATGTTAATCAACTAACGGGTTTTGATAATCCATAAAATAACGGGTTCTGATAATCCATAAATTAGGTGCAGGAACAGTTTAATGAGCCATAAATTAGGTTT
Source organism: Pinus taeda (assembly GCA_000404065.3). Taxonomy (NCBI): domain Eukaryota; kingdom Viridiplantae; phylum Streptophyta; class Pinopsida; order Pinales; family Pinaceae; genus Pinus; species Pinus taeda. The sequence goes on from APFE030766300.1 coordinate 41,994, forward strand.
AGGATAGTTTAACTGTTTAGAATTTTTGGGTGCATATACAACTAAATTATTTCTCAGTTTAATTGTTTAGAATATTTAAAAAAATTTTCTCATAAGAACATTTCTATCAGAGATAAAACAGTTAAATAATTTGTTAAGTCCATACTATCTGTTTATAATCTTAATTCAAACAAACGATTCAGTGTATGTTTTATCTCTTTTCCATAAAGTTATGGAATTGCATTGCATAGCAGTCGGGTATATTTATGGATTTTTCAGGAGAGCAGTCAGGGTTATTCTTATGGATTTGCATGGAACAGAATTACACATAGTTTGTCATTGCCAATAGTGAGACAGGAACGTGGTTGCTAGAAAAATTAAAGCTTTTTTAAAGAAGCTAAAACTAAAGATTTTTTTTCAAGTCGCAAAGAAGCTAAAATTAAAGATTTTTTTTGGAGTTGCTTTTGCCATAAGGTAAAGAGAATTATTGCAAAATAAGCATTTTAGGATTTGTCTAGACAGACTAAAGTAGTTAAAATTTGGGTAATTTTGTTTTGCAATAACAGTGCTTGAATCATGAATCATGATAGTGGCAATGGATTCAACACCATCAAAAACTTTTTCGGCACCCAAAATTTTGAAGTTTGACAACTGTAATTTGGATTTACAAAAATCCCTGTCAGATTTTATCAAAATATTGCCCAAATTTCCATGATTTTCAAGGCAAAAAAGCAGTCTGGTTAAACTACTGCTTTTAAATTAATTGAAAAAATAAATTATAATATAAGGTATTTGTTTATTTTCTATATATTTTGTTTATTTACAATTAAAAAAAGATCATTTGAAATAATAGTTTGAGTTAATTTAATCTAATTAATATAGTTATTTATTATTATTTTTAATATGGATTATAGTGTTTTTATGGTGATTAGTTGCTATTATTTCTATAAGTTATTAAAAATTTATGGATATGAATATTAAAATTGATAAATAATAAATAAATTAAAAATGTCTATTTATCTTATTTTTTCTGTATGATAAGAATAATTTAGGTAAGTGATTTATACAAATATATAGAGGTAATTTTTTATCATAGTTAAATTATAGCATTGAAAAAAGATGAATCAGGGGTGGGAAGCTTATTATGGACTTGAAAAGAGTTGTAAATCAATGGACTTTTAGCTATGTGATAAGAAGAAACTCTTAAAACTAAAGCTACATCATAGAGGATGCAAAGTTTATTAAGGACTTGAAAACAATTGTAAACATTGATCTTTGGCTATGAAATAAGAAAAACTTTCTTTGAGAGTCTCCTCGTCTCTGTTATCTTATATGCTTGTGAAGTTTTGGGTTGGACCATCATTATGGAGAAGGACAAAGTAAATCTAAAAGCATTCTATAACTTATATTTTCAAATGAAAGGCAATACCTCCTATCCTATCCTCCTCATAAAAGTCAATATTTCCCCATTTAGAACACAATTATGATTAGGTACTTGATATACAAGAACAATATAAGCAAAAAATAGAAGACAAGAGGCTTGCTTCACTCTAGCCAAAACCACATGTTGCTAAAATATTGAGAATTAAATGGATAATTCACTTTAAGGATAATATTGAAAACATTATCACATCTAAATTTAAGGAGAAATTGTAGTGGATAAAAAAAGTAGAGAATACAATAATATGTATATAGATAGTAAAATGGGCAAGTCACATGACATGGGGTTGATTCTAAAAGATACTACACAAGGCTAGTCGGAAAATGAACCAAAAACACCTCAACCAGTACTTTAACACAACACCTTATCACCAATCCATCTACATCGTGGGGGAGGAGTACTTTAACACATCACCATATGACCAATCAATCTACATCTTGGGTGCCAAAGAAAATTAAGCTATTATAAAAAAATGATCAATCTTACTTCAAAAAATAAAAACATCTTGGGTGCCAAAGAAAATTAAGCTATTATAAAAAAATGATCAATCTTACTTCAAAAAATAAAAAATGTCTCTATCTTCTGAGGAAAAAAATAATATTGCTAAAATAAAAAAGAACAAACTATGATGAACTCGGTTATGAAACAAGATGCTATACAATTCCTAAAATATCATAAGCAGAAAAACTTGTTATTTCTTATAGTGCATCACAATTTTATTTATTAAAATAATGCTTTTACCTCATCAAAATTATGATAATTAAAAGACACTTATTTAAAAAAATTGAAATATTAAAAAAAATAAAGTAAAACAAATAATTCTACTTCAAAGTTAAATAAACTAAATTTATTGGTGTTGAAGTGTTAAAGAAGTGAAACATCATATTTTACTCATAGATGAAGTGTGTCTGAAGTTTCACCTCTTCTTCACACAATTCTTTCCAGAAATGACTTTTACATCATAACTAATATACATTCAAACCACTATCACTATATATAACCAAAAATTTAAAATAAATAAAATGTTTTCATATTTAATATTAAATTAAACCAATTTTACTCTATAATATTTTTTATTAAATATTTATAATTTGTTAATTTATATTAAATATATGAAAAATATACCATATTGAATAAATTTATTATAATCCTTTTAATATATTAAATTTAAGATTTGTATTAATAATTGAGTTGATAAAGTCAATTTAAGATGCCAAAAACTACATAGAAGAGTTTTACACACTACGTAAAAGAGTTTTACACTCTACAAAAATTTGAATTTAAACATTAAAAATATCAGTATTTTTCAATTTCGAAATATATACACTATAATATTATATTAACTTTATATTATTAAAAATTAAATTTAAAATATATATTATAATTAATTTTTAAGGTTGATTAATAATTTGCATAATGTTGAAGAGAAAATAAAAAAACCAGAAAATGTTGGAATGAAGAATTCTTTGAAATTTATAGATAATATTAACGAGATTATCACTTTATCTTTATTATAGTAAATTTTAATATTATATTTATTCATGGGTGCCATGCTCAATATTTGTCTTTTCCTTGTCTTAGCGTGTCATGGAAACTGCTCTCTTGCTTGGGGTCACCAACTCACATCTCCTCATTATAAATGCATGGGGTAGTTGAAGGATGGTGGGGGTACGATGTTTTCCCTTACAGTGTGACTTATGTTTTCTCAGTTGTAATGAGACATGTATGTCTCGGAAGATGGGCTCCTCTCCTTGGTGAATTTGACAATGTTTTATGTTTGTTCATTGATAAGTGTATGAGCGAAGCAAGGAATGTTTTTTTCAAAATGTATGCCATGCTCAAGACTTGTCCCTTCCTAGTCCTCGTGTGTCCTGTAAACTATTCTCTTGCTTGGGGTCATTAACTCACGTCCTCTCATTATATATGTGTGGAGGTGTTTGAAGGGTTGTGAAGGTACGACGCTATCTAGGGTGGTGATGAGGAGGCCTCCTCACCCTTCTGCTTATGTTTTTCAGTTGCGGTAAGCCCTATATGTCTTGATCGAATGGCTCCTTCCGTTGATAAATTTGACAGTCACTTTTGTTTTCGTGAAAAAACGACATCGGTTCAGGTCATTTCCTTGATGTATTAGAGCACCGATTTGGGTCAATGTTCTTCATTTTTTTTGCAAAATACAATGAGTGGGCCCGTCTTTGAATTGGTGGTTGTTGTACCCACTCGACACTCCAAGAAACTGATTTAACAAGTATCTCATTTGCTTTCGCTATCTTGATTTTTTGTGTATGGTATCCTGGCAATTTCTTAATATGGTTTTTAGTGATAACAATTTACCTTTTAGCTTAATAGTATGTAATTTGGGTTTCTAGTATTTCATGCCTCTTGTTTCTATAATTTTTGGCCTCATTTTGTGTTGGGCAATTAGCGCACCACAAGTTTTAGGGGTAACTCCTTTTATTTCACCCCATAACTGATTTTGGTTGTCGAGTTTGTGATCTATCTGAACCTGGAGTGGACTTTTAACCTCGTAGCGCAGTTACCATTTGTCTATGTTGAGTACCCCTTGTGGGGTTTTTAGGGGTGTCTGCTTATAGTTTGTCGAGTTCATTCAACAATTATTATCCTTGGGTTCCAAGTGTTGAGTCTAGGGGATGACCTACTTGTGCTCTAGTTGGGGTTCAATGAGTCTGCGGTTTGCTCTTTTGTTCATCTTGTTGGTCATTGTTTTGCCCAGGGTTGTGTGTGTTAGTGTCGGTATCTTCATCCCTACATCAATGATCAAATTTCTCTTTTTGCATGCATTTTGGGTGTCCCATCCGATCAGCTGCATTCCATTAGGTCGTGGATCAACTAATGGTAGTGGTTCATTGTCAATTTCCCTCATGTCATTTACCTGCTGGCCTATTTTCACATGTTCAAGTCATTTACAGTCATTTTTTGTCATTACATTTGCAAAAATTATTTTTAGGGTTTTAGGTCTCATTAGGTCTAGGGTTTGTCACCATGGTCAGCAAAAAACTCAATAAATAGTCAGCAAGCAGATGAGGAGGTCTAATAAGTTCACAAAACCAAAATTTCACTAAATATATGCACAATAAATGATTTTTACCTCAAAACTTTGTTTTGAGGTGAAAAACAGAGTTTTTATTTTCTATGTACAAAAAATTTATGTAATTTCAATATTTTCTATATGTAATAAGTTCAAAGTTGTTTCCCTTGCTCACCTTGCCAACTCCAGCCATTGCAAACAAAAACACAAGCATCAATGCATCAGTTTACCAAATGATTAGGAAAAGTCAATTTCAGTGGAAAAACAGAGCTCGAGACCAAAAGTGACTTTGACATTGGAAAAGTGGGTTTGAGAAAAAGTAAAAATTTAAAGTCATCCATATTTAAAGTGAAAGGGGTCCTATTTATCATTTCATTTAGCAAAAATCCTTTGGAGAGTCAAAAATTGCGATTTGGAGCCAAGGAGACAAAAAACCCTGTTTTTCAAGCAACTTGGCCTGGTATTGCGCATCAGAGGCAGTGCGCTGCACATCAGGCTGGCGCTACGCATCAAAGGCTTTCCTGCAGTGTTATTTTGAACGGGCGTTGTGCATCAGGAGGGCGCTGCGCATTGGGCCCGGTGCACTGTGCATCAGTCCAGATCTTCCTAAATTGTTCTAAATCGTGCCATAACCCTCAAAATTGTTGCATATTCATGCTACAAGTAAGTTAACATCATCCCAAAGTTGAATTTGAGGTCACACTTGTGTTCTTCATAAATCTTGCACGTGGAAAATGAAACCCTAGCTTGTCATCACTATTTTCCCATTTCATTGTGCAGTTTTCATTCCATCATCACAAAAAAACATTATTAAACCCTTTTCACTTTTTTATTACCCTAAAAACACACCATTTATCCCATTTTCCCATATCCCACTCCCCTAAAACAACTAATTCCCTCACCAAACCCTAAATCCCTCACTAAACCCTAGTTTCTCAAAACTAATCCCTTCATTTCCAAATTCCATTTCCCAAGAGTAAAATCTCTTCATACTCATCACCATTGTCCTCCTTCATTGCCATTTTTCACCATACCTTCATCACATCATCTTCCTAAGACAACACTAAGCATCATGGAAAGAAGCAACGACTCAAGCTATGAAGAAGAAACACAAAGTGACAGTTCAAGAGAAAGGAATGTACAGCCTAGGAGACCTCACAAGGGTGGGAAAATAATCAGATAGGAGCCTATTAGCATTGTTGAAATTCTTGCTTGTCCCCTTGCCACCACTTGTTTCAAATACCAATCTTTCTTTGAGTTTTGTGAGATAGTTGAGAGGGTTAAGTATCATCATGAATTAGCTAGGCAATTTGTCATCAACATGGAGGACAATATGGTACAACGTGTTGGCATCAATTTCACTCTTTCACCAACCATTATTGCAGAAGTAATTAGGATGCTAGATGTGGGGGAAAGATGGAACAAAAGACAGAATATCAAAAAATAGAACTACGAACCCTGTATTAAAGCCAAATATCATAGTAAATTGGGCAGGGTGTTTCCCTTTATGTTTTTGGAGGACCGGCATGTTCCACTAATGAAACTCATCATTAAATACTTCACATGTGAGGGAAGGTTCTCCAGACTCTATGCCTATCATATCAGATTGCTTATGCATTTTACCAGGGTTAGAATGATGAGTATTCCATACTTATCTACAAAAACATAGAGAGGATGATTGTGCTTGCAAAGAGAAAACCGTACCCACAGCAGCTTAATAACATTTATCACTTTGACGTCATCAATATTATTATTGTGCATCAGCTCACTCAGTTGGGAGTGCCATGGGAAACCTTCATTTCCCATGAGATTTTCAAGGGGCCTCAAATTTTTACAGAACCTCAAGAGGAAGGTGGACCTTCCAGGCAACAAAGAGAGCATGAAAGCAGAACTGAAGAGGCTCACATTCCTGTGTTTATAACTTATGAAAAGGGCAAAAGAAGACTTTTTGCAGCTGCCAAACGAGTATTATCTCCACCAGGGGTGGAAGGGGTCTCATTCTCTTCACCGGACAACAGAAAAATGTTATCCTCACCTAGGGTGAAAGGGGCTTTGCCTTCTTCTTCAGCAGGACAGGTACAGGACAGAGGAAAGCAACCATTACATGATGAAGGGCCTTCTAAAGGCCAAGATAGGGATTTTATTTTGGTTGAGGAAGAGGACACTGATTTGGGCTCCCAAAGCTCAAGACTCAAGGATGTGATCATCAAGGAGAAAGAAGTTGAGATCCAAGCCTTATCACTTGACCTTGAGAGGGCTAAATGGATCATTAAATACCTTTAGCAACAAAACAAGCAATTGGAGGACAAACAAACAATTATGGAACTGCAAACCATAAGGGAAAACCGACAAGTGGCAAAAAGAAGGAAAATCAAGCTGACTTCACTAGAGGAAGAAATAGACGCTGATCGAGAATCATGGTTGGAAAGAATGAATATCCACCTTGAGAAGCCTCTTGATAAGGCTAATAAGGAGAAGAACATGTTGCGCCACATGGCCTATCACTATTTGGCCCGGAACAAAATTTGCAAGACAAGGATAAGAAGCCTAAAAGCCAAGTTAGGGAGAGCCTTAAAAGCCAAAAATGAGCAAGATAAACTTAAAATCTTGGTTGAAGCTTCCTTGGCTCAGCAAAGCAATTGATAAGCTTGCCTCTTGCCAATTTTGAAGCAATTTGGAGAAATTTTTTTCATTTCATAAATTTTAATTGCAAAACACAGGAAATTTCCTTTGATACGCAGTGCCACTGGCACTACGCATTGAGATGGTTGGGAATTTTGTAGAATGGCTTGAATTTTTGGATTCCTCATGAAAAATTACTAAAACCCAGAAAGTTTCATGAAGTTTGGAGGAGATCTGGGTCATCTAAAGGGCAAAAAACACCTCAAAAATGCCCTCTCTGCCACTTTTTGGACCCACAGGAAGCAATCTTGGAAGAACTTATTTTTGAAGGGGCAAATGGACACCAAATCCAAAAATTCCACTTGTCCTAGAAAGTAGACAGACATATCTTTCCAAAAATCCATCTTGAAGCTAATTTGGTGAAGGGGAAGGCCTTCAAAATCAGCTTGGAAAATGTGTTGCGCATCAGGAAAATTTTTGCCAATTTTGCTCAAAAACTCAGATTTTCGCCTAGTTTTCTACCAGTTTGACTTTTTCTTCTCTCATGGTCAAATTCATGATGTAATATGATGTAAATTAATGTAATATGATTTAAAAATGATGAAAAATGACTTAAGGAGGTAGATACATCAGTTTTAGGTGGTTTTGAGCTGAATGAATCAGTTTCCATAGTTTTAGAGGCAAGTTGTTCCACTGCCTATTTTTCAGTTCCTAGTTTAGATCTTGTTGAAACAGCTCCTTGACTCATGGATTCGACCCCTGATGGCTAGCATAGGTGGTTTGATGCCTATATCTTGTACTTTCTTAGTCATTTGTGAAGGTTGGACTCTTGTGGATGCGTTGAGCTACTTTTTACATTTTTTCTACAGTTTGGCAAGGAAATGAACCAGGGTTTTGCAGCATTTTGTGGGATTCTTTTGGTAGTGAGAATTAACATTGTTTTTCCTCTGTTATTTCAGTTGATATTAAGTTTATATGTGTCATCATCTCTCTTATTCTACATAACTAAATGAATCAAGTGTAAAAGGTAGAATCCATTGGTGTTTCAGTGCTCTGCCTTGGGGTTTATTTAGTTTTACATGTTTTTTACTATCTGAATAGGACTCATGACACTTGGATGACCTCTCCAGCTCCTCACTAGTCTTTAGACTCACCATTACACTCATTTCAAAGTGCTAAAATACTTGCCTACCTCACCCCACAGAAACCTCTGCAAATCTATGTTGATTTCCTGGACCCAAAGTTGCCTTCCTCATTTGATCCATTAACCAACCATTAAAATCAAACAAATTCCTATGAGCAAGCATAGCTAGCCTAAAATTAGTTTTTATATCAGTCATCTCAAGCCTTCCTTGATAAATTTTCATTGAGATTGACAAGGAGAGAGCCCTCTCCCGACCTGGTAGGGCTAGCTACCAGGTTAAGTGTGGTTTGATGTTACCCTAGACCTGCCTTTCTCAACCTGAGGTGAATTTAAGCCCTAACATAGTGGCGACTATACTGGGGAACGTAGTGTTATGTTCCTCAGCAAAATGTATCAAGTTTAGATCTAATTGTTGAAGGTGAACAACGATCAAACACCGGAAGGCTGAAATCATTCACCTGGTGACTCCAGTGTCGAAGAATCCCATGGTTCCAAATTTTTATGGTGACTCTACTCTTCAAGAATCAGTAGCCTGAAGAATTTATTGGTAAATTCATTGTTATCAAAATGGTTTCCCTGGATCGAAGGTATGCTCCCATGAGCCGAGATCACATTCCAAGTTTCCCAAATAAAATTCCTAAGGTAGATTGGCAAAGGAATTTGCCTATGTTTAAAGATGATGATAGGATTGATGTTGCTTTACATCTGGTTAGATTTCACATACATATTCGCAAGTTGGAGGTTGATTTTCTTGAATATTGCTTGATGAACATATTCATGGCCACTCTGGAAGGTGAAGCTCGATCTTGGTATGAAATTTTGTCGCCTGCTTGTATTTACTGTTTAAAGGATTTTCATGCCATGTTCTTTGAAAGGTATAAAGAATCTTATCCATCATTAATACTAGTTTAGAAATGTTGTAAACATAATTATAGTTTTATTGAAAATCTTGAGAGAATTTATGAAGATGATGACTTCATGGATGATGAGACCATGGAGGCTCTGTACGAAAATCCATTTCAGCAGCATAAAGAGAACTTAGAGGATACTTATCAAGATGCTTAAGAAAATTTGCAGCAGGATCAAGATCTTAGTACAGTGGAAAATGATGAAAGAGAAGGTTTTATTTCAGATCTTTCCATAGAAGAAGACAATATGCAGGAAATTCAAGTTTCAATCTCAGAATGTGATAAAGTCAAGTCGGTTATTTTGGGTCTAGATTCAGATCGTGATGATCAAGAGTACCTTGTTCTGAATCCCATGAAGGAGAGCTCTGTTGTTGAGGTCATCTGGAATGAGGAAGATAGAGTTATTGACCCAACTGTTCTCATTTCATCAAAACGAAGCCTTCATGAGGAGGTAATCCAGTCATTTTATGAAAAACAAGATGAGATCTTTATTCAAGTAAGTGTAAAATATTCTTTCGATAACTCAGTGGTAAATGATAATTTGATTGCCATGTCATATGAAGATGATCAACAATGTTTTCAAATTTCAGAATACCAGGGAATTGAGGACTGCCATTCAGGTTTTTCATGTTTTGAAATGTTATTTCAAGAAGACAATAATTGCTTGAGCAAAAAAAAATAGAAAGTATTATCTCCTCTATCTGAAGATGAGATAGATCAACTCCTGAAGGTCAGGTTCCGGCCCAAGCTAATGCAGGTTTGCAGTGTGCACATGGTCAAGAAGGTGTTGGTGAAACTTCTTCTTCTTTTGAAAATGATGACAGTTTTGAAATTAGATTTATAGATCAGCAAACAAATAAAATTTTCTTTCATGAAGATGAAAGGCTATCATGTTTGATAATCTCGAAGATCGTTTTTTGTTTAAGAATGACCTAGACCATGAAATTGAGGAATATGAGCCTGAGAGAGACAATATGCCAAAATTTCTCATGCTCGAGGAATTTACAGCTAACACTCAAATGGCAGAAGCTTATACTTCTCTATGCCTTCCTATCATTCGGCAACAAGTTGTTCTTTCAGATCAGAATGAAGGGAGTACTTGTCTTTTTGCTGTTGGATCTCAAGACAAGCTAGTGCTTCAAGATTTTCAAGATCCCTTCAGCATTCTTTTGCAATCATTAAAAAATATGAATGTTGTCTGGTTCATCAGCGTAAGCCTTGGTTTCATTTGTTATTGTGAGTTGCCTACATGTACATTGTTCTACCCGCTCGGCGAAAGTGAGAGAAAAATTTCAGTGAGTAGCCATCTGTTGGATTGGTTATATTGGAAGGCCCACTTCACATGATTGTACATATTTCATCAGTAGGAAGGTGGTTGTCATCATGATTTGAAGCTCTCAAATCTCGATGGTCTGCTGCCATTAAAAAGCTTTGTAAGTACTTATTTTAGTTAAGTAAGTCTTTAGCCATTTTTCGTTTTAGTCGGTTTCAAAATAGTTTCAGAGTCAATTTGTACCGTCATAATTCATTTAGTTTGGGACCCAAAGTTAAGGCTATAAAGCTGAATGTCTAGTTTCAGTGTTTGGGTTATTTAGTGTGAGTTGTTTGAGTCAGTTTTCGGTCTTGTAATTGAGTCAGTTTTGAGTCAATATAGTGGTTTTGGTTTGCTGAAGTTATTGACTCCATTTTTCCCAATGGAAGAGGCACTGGTCTGCTTTCAAAAGATCTTTAGTTCTTGGCACCTCCTAGGAGCTACCATCCCCATTGGAGCCAATGTTAGTGTCGGTATCTTCATCCCTCCATCAGTGATCAAATTTCTCTTTTTGCATGCATTTTAGGTGTCCCATTCGATCAGCTACATTCCATTAGGTCATGGATCAACTGATGGTAGTGGTTCATTTTCAATTTCCCTCATGTCATTTACCTGCTGGCCTATTTTCACATGTTTAGGTCATTTACAGTATCTTTTGTCATTACATTTGCAAAAATCATTTTTAGGGTTTTAGGTCTCATTAGGTCTAGGGTTTGTCACCATGGTCAGCAAAAAACTCAATAAACGGTCAACAGGCACATGAGGAGGTCTAATAAGTTCACAAAGCCAAAATTTCACTAAAGATATGCACAATAAATGATTTTTACCTCAAAACATAGTTTTGAGGTGAAAATAGAGTTTTTATTTTCTATGTACATAAATTTTATGTAATTTCAATATTTTCAATATGTAATAAGTTCAAAGTTGCTACCCTTGCTCACCCTGCCAACTCCAGCCACTGCAGACAAAAACACAAGCATCAATGCCTCAGTTCACCAAATGATTAAGAAAAGTCAATTTCAATGGAAAAATAGAGCTCAAGACCAAAAGTAACTTTGACATTAGAAAAGTGGGTTTGAGAATAAGTGAAAATTTAAAGTCATCCATATTTAAAGTGAAAGGGGTCCTATTTATCATTTCATTGAGCAAAAATCCTTTGGAGAGTTAAAAATCGTGATTTGGAGCCAAGGAGACAAAAAACCCTATTTTTCAAGCAACTTGGCCTAGCGTTGCGCATCAGAGACAGTGTGCTATGCATCAGGCTGGTGCTGCGCATCAGAGGCTTTCCTGCAATGTTATTTTGAATGGGTGTTGCGCATTGGGCCTAGTGCACTGCGCATCAGTGCAGATCTTCCTAAATTGTTCCAAATCATGCCATAACCCTCAAAATTGCTGCATCTTCATGCTACAAGTAAGTCAACATCATCCCAAAGCTAAATTTGAGGTCACACTTGTGTTCTTCATAAATCTTGCATGTGGAAAATGAAACCCTAGCTTGTCATCACTGTTTTCCCATTTCATTGTGCAATTTTCATTCCATCATCACAAAATAACATTATTAAACCCTTTTCACTCTTTTATTACCCTAAAAACACTCCATTTATCCCATTTTCCCATATCCCACTCCCCTCAAACAACTAATTCCCTCACCAAACCCTAAATCCCTCACTAAACCCTAGTTTCTAAAAACTAATCCCTTCATTTCCAAATTCCATTTCCCAAGAGTAAAATTTCTTCATATTCATCACCATTGTCCTCCTTCATTACCATTTTTCACCATACCTTCATCACATCATCTTCCTAAGACAACACTAAGCATCATGGCAAGAAACAATGACTCAAGCTATGAAGAAGAAACACAAAGTGACAGTTCAAGGGAAAGGAATGTACAACCTAGGAGACCTCACAAGGGTGGGAAAATAATCAGAGAGGAGCCTATTAGCATTGTTGAACTTCTTGTTTGTCCCCTTGCAACCACTTGTTTCAGATACCAATCTTGCTTTGAGTTTTGTGAGATAGTTGAGAGGGTTAAGTATCATCATGAATTAGCTAGGCAATTTGTCATCAACATGGAGAACAATATGGTACAACTTGTTGGCATCAATTTCACTCTTTCACCAACCATTATTGCAGAAGAAACTAGGATGCTAGATGTGGGGGAAAGATGGAACAAAAGATAGAATATCAACAAACAGAACTATGAACCCTACATTAAAGCCAAATATCATAGTAAATTGGGCAGGGTGTTTCCTTTTAAGTTTTTGGAGGATCAGTATGTTCCACTAATGAAACTCATCATTAAATACTTCACATGTGAGGGAAGGTTCTCCAGACTCTATGCCTATCATATCAGATTGCTTATGCATTTTACTAGGGTTAGAATGATGAGTATTCCATACTTCATTTGCAAAAACATAGAGAGGATGATTGTGCTTGAAAAGAGAAAACCATACCCACAAGAGCTTCATTTATCACTTCGTTGTCATCAAGATTATTGTTGTGCATCAGCTCACTCAGTTGGGAGCGCCATGGGAAACCTTCATTTCCCATGAGATTTTCAAGGGGCCTCAAATTTTTGCAGAACCTCAAGAGTAAGGTGGACCTTCCGAGCAACAAAGAGAGCATGAAAGAAACACTGAAGAGGCTCACATTCATGTGTTTATAACTTATGAAAAGGGCAGAAGAAGACTTTTTGCAGCTGCCAAACCAACATTATCTCCGCCAAGGGTGGAAGGGGTCTCGTTCTCTTCACCGGACAACAGGCAAATGTTGTCTTCACCTGGGGTGAAAGGGGTTTTGCCTTCTTCTTCAGTAGGAAAGGTACAGGATAGAGGGAAGCAACCATTGCATGATGAAGGGCCTTCTAAAGCCCAAGACAGGGATTTTATTTTGGTTGAGGAAGAGGACACTGATTTGGGCTCCCAAAGCTCAAGACTCAAGGATGTGATCATCAAGGAGAAAGAAGTTGAGATCCAAGCCTTATCACTTGACCTTGAGAGGGCTAAATGGATCATTAATTACCTTTAACAATAGAACAAGAAATTGGAGGACAAACAAACAATATGGAGCTGCAAACCATAAGGGAAAACTGGCAAGTGGCAAAAAGAAGGAAAATCAAGTTGACTTCACTAGAGCAAGAAATAGAGGCTGACCGAGAATCATTGTTGGAAAGAGTGAATATCCACCTTCAGAAGCTCCTTGATAAAGCTAATAAAGAGAAGAACATGTTGCGCCACATGGCCTATCACTGTTTGGCCCGGAACAAAATTTGCAAGACAAGGATAAGAAGCCTAAAAGCCAAGTTAGGGAGAGCCTTAAAAGCCAAAAAGGTGCAAGATAAACTTAAAATCTTGTTTAAAGCTTCCTTGGCTTAGAAAAGCAATTGATAAGCTTGCCTCTTGCCAATTTTGAAGCAATTTGGAGAATTTTTGTCATTTCATAAATTTTAATTGCAAAACACAGGAAATTTCCTCTGTTGCATAGCGCCACTGGCGCTGCGCATTGAGCTGGTTGGGAATTTTATAGAATAGATTGCATTTTTAGATTCCTCATGAACAATTACTAAAACCCAGAAAGTTTCATGAAGTTTGGAGGAGATTTGGGTCAAAGGGAAAAAAACACCTCAAAAATGCCCTCTCTACCACTTTTTGGACCCACAGGAAACAATCTTGGGAGAACTAATTTTTGAAGGGCAAAATGGACACCAAATTCAAAAATTCCACTTGTCCTAGAAAATAGACAGATATATCTTTCCAACAAGCCATCTTGGAGCTAATTTGGTGAAGGGGAAGGCCTTCAAAATCAGCTTGTAAAAGGCATTGCTCATCAAGCTAATGGAGCTGCGCAACAGGGAAAATTTTGCCACTTTTGCTCAAAAACTCAGATTTTCGCTTAGCTTTCTACTAGTTTGAATTTTTCTTCTCTCATGGTCAAATTCATGATGTAATATGATGTAAATTAATGTACTATGATGTAAAAATGATGAAAAACGACTTAAGGAGGTAAGTACAACAGTTTAAGGTGGTTTTGAGCTGAATGAATCAGTTTCCATAGTTTTAGAGGAAAGCTGTTCCACTACCTATTTTTCAGTTCCTAGTTTAGATCTTGTTGAAACATCTCCTTGACTCATGGATTCAACCCCTGATGGCTAGCATAGGTGGTTTGATGCCTATATCTTGTACTTTCTTAGTCATTTGTGAAGGTTGGACTCTTGTGGATGCATTGAGCTACTTTGTACATTTTTTTTGCAGTTTGGCAAGGAAATGAACTAGGGTTTTGCAGCATTTTATGGGATTCTTGTGGTAATGTGAATTAGCATTGTTTTTCCTCTGTTATTTCAGTTGATCTTATGTTTATATGTGCCATCATCTCTCTTATTCTGCATAACTAAATGAATCAAGTGTAAAAGGTAGAATCCATTGGTGTTTTAGTGCTCTGCCTTGGGGTTTAGTTAGTTTTACATCTTTTCTACTATCTGAAGAGGACTCATGACACTTGCATGACCTCTCCAACTCCTCACCAGTCTTTAGACTCACCATTACACTCATTTCAAAGTGCTAAAACACTTGCCTACCTCGCCCCACAGAAACCTCTGCAAATCTGTGTTGATTTCCGAGACCCAAAGTTGCCTTCCTCATTTGATCCATCAACCAACCATTAAAATCAAAAAAATTCCTCTAAGCAAGCATACCTAGCCTAAAATTGGTTTTTATATCAGTCATATCAAGCCTTCCTTGATAAATTTTCATGGAGATTGACAAGGAGAGAGCCCTCTCCCGACCTGGTAGGGCTAGCTACCAAGTTAAGTGTGGTTTGATGTT
Source organism: Pinus taeda (assembly GCA_000404065.3). Taxonomy (NCBI): domain Eukaryota; kingdom Viridiplantae; phylum Streptophyta; class Pinopsida; order Pinales; family Pinaceae; genus Pinus; species Pinus taeda. The sequence continues at coordinate 57,266 of APFE030766300.1, forward strand.
ACCCTAGACCTGCCTTTCTCAGCCTAAGGTAGATTTAGGCCCTAATAGTGTGAATTACTCATTTCTCTCTATAACTATGCCTCCTCGATAGAGAATGGCAAGTCGTAGAGGTCGAGCAAGTAGTTCTACCCCTCATTGTCGTTGTTTGGTTGGGATTCTGTTGCAACTTATTTTGATTTAGTCCCTCTAGAAGTCCGGAGGGAAATTCTTCACCTTGAATAAAGGGAGTTTGGTGATTGCCCTTACTACTTTGATTCCAAGGTTGGAGCAAATGGCCTCAAATGGATTCCTAACCCAGGGAAATTCAGGAAATGAAGATTACATTTCCTACATTCTCTTGTTGTGCACCAATAGATGGATACTCTCTTCTACATGGTTCTCATAGATAAGCAAGTGGACAATTATAAACTTTTTGCAGGCTAAGAAGATATTAAATGACTTCTCCAGAATGTACGATTTTTCTTAGATGATATAGTCTCCCATTTGAGCAAGATTGAAAAAAATGTGGTCTCAACTTTGATTCCAAGGAACTCATTGATCCACTTGCAGTCATCAATGCTCCACCTGCCAATATGTCTCCACCTGCTAATACCTCTCCTCTTTCTCCAATTATTATATTAGATTGATGTGGGCTTTAGTGGTTCAGTTTTTTTCCTATAGGATGTCGTAGTACACTTTCTAGCGTTTTCAAAAGTTTTCTATATGATGGAAAATACCACTATTTTCAACATCTGACATGAACTTTGGGCTTGGTTTTTTGTAAAGGACGACGATTGTTGTTCTTTAGCCTCGCATGCAAGTGTTTAAATGGTGTTTTCTTTAAGGTTCATGTTTTCTTTGTTTGCTTCAACAACACTTCCATGTTATATAGTGTGACCTTTGTATGGTAATATTGGGAGTGGCCTATGGATCTATTATGATGTCAATCTCTTGATCTTATGTTTTTTTCACTCTGATCCTGTAGAATCCAAGTTCCATCCCGATATAGATATAAATGGTGCTTAGTTTACTTTTCTTGGTTGGAGGCTTACGCTCCCAAGTCAAGTCAAAGGCTATATGTTCTCAATGTAAAATTCATCTTTATTAATAGAAATCATTTGCGTTTGCTTCTTTTTTTTTTGGGTTGTGGTTCACGGATACCCTGGTCAACTGGTGGCGCTATATCCACAGAAAAATCTGGGCTAATCGACCCCGAAGGGAATCTAGCCCCGCGACCCACTGGCAAGGCCTGACCCCAAGAGCTTTGGAGAGATTGGACCTTGTGACCTCCCGATGGCGAGGCATTGATTTTGACCAACTGAGCTAATCCTTGGGGCTTCATCGCATTTGCTTATATATATATATATATATATATATATATATATATTATATCTAATATATATAATATATATATTATAATATATATATATATATATATATTATATTTTACTGATGCAAAGTCCAACCATAATTAGATGGTTAGGAGATTTACGAGAGTAATATTTGCAGATGAGTGTCATGTATATTTGGAATTACTTTAAAAGGTTTTTAAACTGATGTTAAATTTGCTAGAATATGGAAGGTACTTACCCTTAAGGTTTGTGGAATTTATCTTATATTTGATTAATTTTATTTTTACTTTTCAATGATTATGTTTTTAAATAAAATGTTTTAAATGCTCTCTTACTTTGATGAGTAAGAGATAGATATAAGTTATATTTATTTATTTTATTTAAATAACTTAAAAAGTTGTCAACTAGTAGTAGCACAATTGACAAAAGGTATATTAGCAAGCCCTTATGTATCTAAATGATCCAAATTCAATCTCCATATATCTCACCATCTCACCGACAAAACTAATAAAAAAAATTAAAAAATATAAATATCAATTTTTAATCATATAAACATTTAGTTTATATGTGTTTAAAAAATTATCATGTCTCAACAAAAGAACTTAAAGAAGAAAATATTAAAAAATAACTTAAAAATTATAAATCATATAAACATTTAACTAATTTATGCTTAAAAAAATAAAAATTTCATGGTAAACTACGATTTTTTTTATTAAAAAACTTATATATATTATTATATATATATTATATTATATATATTATTTTTATGTGTTCTTGACCATTTTGCACTTATTTGGATGATTTAAAACTAAAAACCATTTGCACTTCCGTGTGATTTAAAACTAAAAAATATGAGTAGATTAAAGTTTAAATAAAAAATTTTGAAGTTTGAAAATGATCAAATTAATTAAATAATAATAATAATATAATTAAAATTATATATTAAAAATTTTGGTATGTATATATTAAATTTATTTATTTGGAAGTGATTATTGAAGTTTTTATTGGTTGTTTTGTAATTTCTATTTTGTTAGTTTACTAATTTTTTTATTTTTTATTTTTTATTTATTTTCTCTTTTGTTTTTTCCATGACTTATAATTATTTCTCTATATTTTCAATTTAAAGTGAATTATTATTATTATATTAAAAACACACATATATATTTTTAAGTGTATATATGTTAATATAAACAATATTAGTTAATCATATTTCTTAACTTTTACCAGATGACATTCAACAATACAATACTTTATTAATTGTTTTATTTTTGTGTTTATTGATTTTTAATTTAATTAAGCTAAGCGACAAGTACTAGCTACCATGTAGCCCTTGTTTAAAAGGGATTTTTTGGAAACTTTTCAAGTGGGCTTTTCCGGTCTAATTTCTCTAAAATATGGGAGAAATTTATTGAAATCACAAGCTTGATGGGTAACTCTTACACAATCGAAGTGCCCTAGGCCCCTAGGGTTGCCCTAAGGTTTTCTCAAAGTGTTGAATCCATATATATATATAGTCAAAAAACCAGTTTAAATAACATAAATCAAGATTTCACCTTAAATTTTTCCACAAAATTCCAACACCAAAAAATAACTAAAACAACTCATTTAAAAATATATTAAAATTTAATATTATAAAAATATTGATTTAATTTACACTTCTAGATACTATACTCTTTTATGTGGCAATTTTATTAATCTATTTATTCTCTTTTTAAATATGTTTAGATATTTTTATTGATGCCCGAAAAGCTTATATAAAGTATTACATTGAAAATTCTTCAAAACTTGGATAGTTATGGAATAAGCAGAGCAGAACATAGTAGATATAGACTTAGATAAATGAGCGAGGGTGAGTGGATATATTCGATCATATCCGTTGCATGAACTAGGACATTTTTGACAAAATTATTGCAAAATTTGATCATACAAATAACATGTTGAGATACTATGTTGAGATACTATTGTTTGTAGACATGAAAGTCAAACCAGTGTAAACATATGAACTATAACATAAAGTAACAAAAATTACCAAGTGTGGTAAAACTTCAAAATAAACACATGGATATCTAGGTTCCTTCCATGCTAAAAATTGTAAGAGTTGTTTGAGGAAACTTAGTCTCGAATTATGACTAACGAGGGTGGGGAGACATTTGCATGGGAATTATGCAGTGGTAGGTAAGAATTTGTGTTGATAGTGTTGAGAGGTACAACTTTGATAACCACAGTCTCTTCCTGATGGTCATTTGAATCGGTATCAGAATCTGACTCTATATAGAGTTTCACTAGATTCAACCTTACCACTATATCGTATGAGTTGTATATTGTGTCCCACAATATGCACTTATCTCCTCCTAGCCAATAAAGAGTTTATTGCTATCAATTTGCTTATCACGGATAACCATGTTAAGTAGTGTTCCCATTTGACGATGGTGAGTGATTGAGTGAAGGAAATGAATTCATCTACTTCGAAACTTTCTTGGATTTGACACCCATTTGAGACCTCTTCCACTAATCTCAGAGTCCAAGAAGTATTTGTAGTCTCCAAATTCCTTGGCTTCCAAATTTAGAATCTCCTTTTTTACTTGAAGAGGGGAAACCTCAAAGAAATTCACTACGGATTCCCAGCCAAACAGGTGCCAGTGCCTTGAGGAGGATGCCCCTGGCACACCACCCCATCGAGTGGGCAATCGTTGGTGTGAAGCCATGTAAGACTTGAACATAAAATACTTGACCATAATCACTGAAAAACGAAAATTGACCCAAGTAATATCACGACAAGAGTGTAGTTTCACCTATATACAGAAGGAGGGGTTGACTACAGGGCAAAGCGAGAAAGTGGAGAAGTGAAGGAGCAATAAGTGATACCTATCAAAAGCCCACTGTTGAGATTGTACCGATAGTAAGACTAACTGCAAAGGTAAAAGTTGGGAGTGGTGAGAACTAGTGTCAAAACCAAATGGAGAATGTACCCGAATATCAAACCCCACAAACAAGCACTGGGCAATTGAAGGATACTCCAATTGGGTCCGAGCATTATAAGAACGCCAAGGATAAAATGACCACCAATTCAAAGGAAGGGTCAATCCCCGTGTTATGTAAAAACAAACCAAAGAACATTGAGAATAACCACAACCCTGGGTAACGAAACATTGATACACTCGTCGATGAGAGCGACTACGACAAAGATTAATTGTAAGGGAAGGAGGGCGTGAAAGTGATGACTGAACTTTAGTCACTATTTCAACCCAATACTTTAACCATCTTTTGATAAGAATCAAGGATTCCTGAAGGCAACAAACTGCAACGCTCTTGACATCTAGGCATCCAAAGTTCCACCATCCTGCAAGCATCGTAAGGCTTCTATAACGAATTGCACGCGTGAGGAAGTTGGTACAATGAAAGGAGAGAAAACCATAGACCCTGCACGACAAGGGCCAAGTTTCCCGATTAAACATGACCTTCAACAACCCAAGGCAATGTCACATGATGAGCTCATAAATGAGCATAAATTGCTTGTCAGAACAATCTCTTAATGTGACCAATCCACCATGGAAGGAGCTTGCCATATCCAAACAGACAAAAGGAATGACCAGGCTGACGATCCCTGAGCGCATTAAATTTTGTATGCAATTTTTTTACAAACCGATATTATTAAAATATTTTGTATAGGTATTTAATTTTTTCTTTTTATATTTAAAATTTTTTATTTGGATAGATATAGGCAAAAATTCAATTTTGATGACATACAAATAAAATTACATATCATACTAAGTTGTAGAATAAACCTCTCAACTTAATAAAAAACCCTAAATAAATAATCCTTTGAGCCTGGAGTGTATTCACGCCATATAATTGCCCAGTGCGCATCTCAAGTGTCGTCCAAGTTTGGCCATACAGAAAACATGCGTGAAGAATATGGTCACATTCGTAAGACTATTTTGATATAATTACGCCTCCCGGAAACCACTTAACTCACCCGCTAGAAGTTGGTCGTCCACAAAGCACCGCGTCGGGGACTTAATCCATTTTTTCTCAATCACCCAAAAAGTACACCGTGTATTATATTAAGATATTGGAATTTTTATGTAGCAATTTTCTTAGTACATTTATTCTCCATCATTGGTAGAATTTTTTTTATTAGGGAAAAAAGAAATAAGAGCGATTATTATTCGGAATGAAAAATTTAGATATTTTATAGTAGTGTTAAGTTCAAGAGAATCTGTCTAACACAATTTATTATTTTATTTGTATATGATATTTTATATATTTATTTATATTTATTATAAATAAAAAATTTTAACCTATAATATGGTTTATTTTATTTACAAAATTTTAAAAATATTTGTAAATTTATTAATTTTAGGAAAATTAATATATAAATTTTTAATTTTTTCTAAATGAAAATTAATTATTTAAAATTAAAATTTTTAATTTTTAATATAAAGATTATAATATATAAAATCAATATATCAGAATTGAAAATTGTTTAAAAAACCTCTGTCCTCATAAATTAATTATCCATTTTCTAATCTATTTTCTTTTAAATATCCGCCGAGGGACTTAATCCAATCCATTTATTCTCGATCACCCAAAAAGTACACTTTGTATTATATTCAGATATTATAATTTTTATGTAACAATTTTCTTAGTACATTTATTCTCCATCATTGGTAGTATTTTTTTTATTATGGAAAAAAGAAATAAGAGTGATTATTTTTGGGAATGAAAAATTTAGTATTTTATTATGTTTTAAGTTTAAGAGTAAAATTAGTTAAAATATATTTATTTTATTTCTATATGATATTTAAAAAATTATATATTTTTGTTATAAAAAAACTTAAATAGAATTTTGACAGTAAAACCAAAAAATAACAATTTTGTTATTTATATTTGCAAATTTTAAAAACTTTTCGAGTTTATTAAGTTGATAGTAAAATTAAATATATTTAGACTTTTAAAATTGAATTTTCTAATTTTAAATGGTGGATGATTATTTATGGTTTAAAATCAATTATGTCAAAATTAAAAATTAGTATTAAACAAAACCTCTATCTCATACATTAATATATATATTCTTTATATACTGTATTTCTTAATAATATTTATTTCTATTCATTTCATATTTTTTTAACAATAAATATTTATTAACCTATAATTATTCTTTCTATTGTTTTTTCTAAGAGCAATGTTTTTTGTAACACCCTGGCTACATGAAAAATTATGGCGGTTATTAAATGCATTTTTATGTCTTGTTACATTAATTTATGTTACATTATGATAATAACTGAGGCAGTGAGGCTAGAAGGCCATATTACAATTGGTTACCTAATTAATGAGTAATTAGGAGTTTAGACATGTTAATGGAAAAATAAATTGTTTGCATAGTTAAAAGAAACAGTTATCAAGAAACAATTACACCCTTGCCCTGGAAAGGGAAATATAGAGCGGGGAAAGAATGGAAAAAGGCTCTCCTAGAGCTGGGTGACAGAAACCAGTGGGAAGTCGCGCAAATACAGTCGAGAGAGTACAGGACTTGAGGCTAGACTGTGAGTCCTAAGGCGCAAGGTACTTGACTATAATTGGATATAATCTAGTTGTGTAAAAGAGAAAGTGCTCGGGGGAGAGCCTCGACATGATTGCCAGGCTTGTGGCTAGGAGGAGAGACTTTCCAGACAAACCTGGACTTATATACTGACAAATTTAAAACAGATAAGTATCATAGATTTATTTTGGAAAAAAATATAATATTAGTTTATAGAAAATTATTTACTTATAAGAACAGAATCATTAGAATATTTATACAGTAATATACAGTAATGCAGTAATGCATAATAATTAATGCATAAAGAAACATGCTTGCAACATTTTCTTTTAACAAAACAATGCACAGACAGTAATGTTGAACAACCACGAAAAAAGGATTCATACTTGAACCATTTCTTTCTTAATAAATAGAGGTTATACTGTAATGCATAATAACTGTCGAATAACAAAGTCATGCATGAACATTTTTAGAATCTGGTAAAACAATCCTTTAAAAGCATAAACATTTTTAGAATCTAGTGAAATAATTCTCTATGAAGAAGTCAAATATTACTTATAAATCGTAACAGAGGAAATATTAAAACCCTAAGGCAAAATTCCTCTTTCGACAAAGAATGGGAATCGTCATTTCAATTAATTATAATAAGGAAGCCGAATAAACGGCAAGGGGAAGACAAATCTTTAACCATTATTTAACAAATTACATCAAGCGGAAAAACGAGAGATAATTTAGCATTCCCGAAAGACTGCATCTTAGTTGCATTTTTGTACAGCAAATAATCCTTCCAGCAAGGTGGTAATACAACCAAAGTATAAATAGATATGATTGAATAATGAAAACATATGCATATATCTACAAAAATAAAACATAGCAGTCTATAAAATCAAGTTATCGAATGTTCATACTGGAGGAAAGGATGAAAGGCCCTCGAGTTCTCAGTCCCTCTGAGTTGCAGGCATTAATTACATATAGACTTACAATGATAACCACAAACTTATAAGTCTCAAAAACCCTGAAACCTATCTACAATTCTACACTGATATTTTCTGAGGACGACAATTTAAACCATTCTCACAATATTTTAATTAAAAAATAAGAAGACGGTAAATCTAGGATAAAGCCTTCTGCCAGAGAAAAATTTGCTCATGCAACTAAAACAAAATAGTCATATTAGGGAGCTCGTGAATATATTTTCCAACCTGTGACAAATTGTGGAGAATATGAGTTCGCATGGACTCGGTAGACGCGGACTTAAACGTGAAAGCATCCTGACAACAACAATAGCTTACCTTCAAGATCATTTATGGTCATTCTCAAAACCCGTGGGAGAATGCTTGTATTTTATTTAAATATAAAGAATAATCATGAGAAAAATATCAACCTTACCTGAGTTCAGAGAGTTCCATCCATGAGCCACCCATCTACCTTGCATGGAACCCTTCATAGGGTTAGGAACAACATGAATAAGGCAATATGCAAATAGAAAATCCAACAGTCAGAGGCTTACCTTCATTAAATCGGTGTTGGAAACCACCACCCCTTGCTGAGCCTGAGGAACCTTGTGCCAAACCTGGCCAACAAGAGCCATGTGTTAACCCTGTGTATCAGGAAGACTTCAAAAGCAAACATTGAACATATCTAGTAATAGAGAGCTGGAATGATTGAAGATGAGGATTCTGGTTACCTCCTCATGAAGGATGAATAGAAAGAGCCATGATTCATGGACAAGGAGTCACTGAACCAGCTAAGAAACCTAGGGCCAAAGTCGTTGCAGGGCAGCCAATACCCTCACCTCTTGGAAGCAAATGATCTCCTCTTCAGTCAGAGATGGTGAGTTGGGCAGTTGGAAAATCCCTAAACTCTTCTCACCGTCGGATCGCCCCAACCAAATTGACGGGTGAGAACTATATCAAATGTCGCAGGTAGAGCAAGTTGATGGACAGACGCATGTGGTGGAGAAGCCTAGAAGCAAGCCGCGTGGATGAGCGTACAACAGGTCTGGAATCCAAGGTCGAGTGACGGGACTAATGCCTCACGGGAGGCCATGTGATTCATTAAGGCATGGCAGAAATAGATAAGCAGCCGACTGTGGGCAATTAATACAACAATTAATAAAAATTTGTGCCATAGAAATCCACACCTGCCTCTGTGGCATGTGATTAAATATTGGTTTAATGCATAGATGTAAATATAATTTATTATTATTATTATTATTATTATTTATGCTTGTGTATAGTTGATATTGTTTACAAAGGGTATCCAAAGCTTGGTGTACACTAAGACTCTTGGAAAATAAATAAATTACATAACATACATACAATATACATATATATAATAAACATAACATAAATACATATATATTATATATATATATATATATAATATATATATATATATATGTATGGATGTATGTAGTAATGTATGTTGTATGTATGTATGTATTATGTTGTATGTATGTTGTATGTATGTATTTTGTATAATATATATATATATGAATATACATACCATACATACATTACATATACATACTACATAATATATATATTATATAAATATAATATATATTATATGATTTTTCAATTAACTAAGTAAACATGTTGTGAACACAGAGATCACCTCAACACAAGAAAGGCCAGAATGCAAAGGAGCCCAAGACCACCCAATTTTCCAGGAACAACCTATGTGAATTCTAACCCTAATATTTGGATTCAGCTGGGCAAGGAATCTCGTCAAGATAATGTAGTCTTACTCGAAATTGTTCAACAACTCTGTGCTGAGATGACAAATTTAAGAACAGATAACGAACAACTACGTCTAGAATAGGAGAAAATTCTTAGAAGTCTGTCCAATCGACAGAACCAACGACATCCATATCCTAGTGCTGAAGATAGGGAGAAAACCCCAACAGCTTAGCATGGAGAGGAAAATGATGAGTCAGCTGAAAAACATGATGAAGACAAAGAAGGACGCTCAGACAATGTTTCCGACCAGCGCAAGGCAAAAAGACAGAAATCTGAATTACAAGGAGAATTTTAAAATATTAAGTTGTCACTATTTGAAGGGGAATCCGAGGAGGTAACAGAAGCTTGGTTAATTGATATGAGAAAATATTTTTAGATTTACGAGTACACAGATAAATTGAAAGCTCAATTGGCAGTTTATCAGTTAAGAGGTAAGGTTACCCTTTGGTGGGAAGAAATTAAAATAGTGAGGAAAATTGACGAGGAACATGTTACATGGAATGAATTCCAAAATAATTTCCAATACAAGTATCTAACTGAACATTATTATGAAAAAAAGCAAAGGAATTCCACGAGTTGAGATTGGGAACCTTAACCTTGGATGAATATGTGTCATGATTCACTTCCTTACTGCACTATGTGCCTTATATGCAAGAGGAAAAGGATAAGATTCAACGTTTCATTAGTATCCTACCCAATTTTATGAAGGAAAAACTTGAGTTTGACTACCCCAAAACGATGGATGATGCTGTGCGGAAAGCCCGCATCTGCTATAAGCAAATGAAACAGAAAAATGAAGGACCTAAAGGAGGATCGAACAAGAAGGGAAGAAATTTGATTCCAAGTAGACACCCAAAAATTTCTAATAGAAGAAATATACAACAAAAGCCTCTCAGTAAATTCCCAGCAAGGAATCAACCCAACGCTGCTTATTCTGAAAATAGACAGTCAGAAGGGGTTAATAAATCTATTAATGACTAGCAGTCAAAACCATCACTGCAATGATGGGGATGTAGAGAACCCCACTACTACAAAAACTGTCTGCATAAGGCAAGGACGGAATAGATAGCAAACATGTAGGAAGCATCCACGGTTGGAGAAGTGGCAAGGAACATGCCTTGAATTAATGCTGCCCTGGATGATAATCAAGCAAAGTACCAACCCACCATGATCGAATGTTAAGATATGATTTCTAAGCAACCTGTCTCAGTTTTCTTTGATCCTGGTGCTAGCTTAAGCTATGTTAGTCCTAAAGTGGTAGAAAAATGTCAACTGCAGAGCAGTAAGTTTCCAAAACCATGGTTTTTCAACTAGCCACCAGGACAAAAGGAAAGGTAGCTGCAAAAATAGAACATTGTCCCATAACAATCTCAGGACAACCCATTCATGTGAACCTTAATATTCTTCCTTTGGGTTCACACTACATTTTAATCGGAATGGATTGGTTGGAAAAATGTTGGTCCCTGGTTGATTGAAAGCAAAAAACTATTAGTTTTATTACAAAATTAAGACAAAGAAAAGAACTTCAAGGAATCAAGACTAATACCAAGTTGCCCCCTATTGCTGCCAATCAGTTAAGGAAATGTATTAGGAAGGGATGTCAAATATATGTTGTTCAAGTGGGATTTACCAACACGAAAGATAAAATGATCTCTTGGAAAACATTCTTGTCATTCAGGAATTTGTTGATGTATTTCCTGAATCCATTCCTGGATTACCACCCAAGCAGGATATTGACTTCACCATTGAACTAATTCCAAGCACATCCCCTGTATCCAAGGCCCCTTACTGCTTGAGCATACCTGAGTTGATAGAACTCAAAATGCAGCTTTAGGAGCTTGTGGATAAAAAGTACATTTTCCCTTGTGTGTCCCTTTGGGGAGCCCTCGTACTATTTGTACGAAAGAGAGATGGAACTTTGATATTATGTATTTATTATCATCAGTTAAATAATATGACCATCAAAAATAAATATCCCTTGCCATGTATTGATGACCTATTCGATCAAGTGCAAGGAGGCAAGGTATTCTGAAAAATCGATTTAAGATTTCGTTACCACCAAATAAGAATAAAGGAGGAGGACATTTACAAGACTGCATTTTGAATTCGTTATGGTCATTATGAGTTCATGGTGCTGCCCTTTGGCCTCACAAATCCCACAAATACCTTTATGAGTTTGATGCATGGTATTTTCCAGCCCTATCTTGATAAGTTTGTATTGATTTTTATTGGCGACATTTTGATATACTCTAAAAATTAGGAGGAGCACAAAGAACATCTGAGAATAGTGCTGCAAACTTTGTGGGAGAACCAATTATATGCTAAATTTAGCAAGTGTGACTTTTTCAAAGATCAGATCCAATACTTGGGTCACGTTATATCAGTAGAGGGGATAGTGGTGGACCTAGAGAGGATCAAAACCATTATGGAATGGACTGCTCCAAAGAATGTCACTGATATCAGATCCTTCCTGGGTTTGGATGGGTACTATCATCGGTTCATTGAAGGATTTTCAAAAATCGCTTTTCCAATGACCTCGTTACAGAAAAAGGGATGCACCTTTCAATGGGCATTCTAATGTTAGCAAAGCTTTGAAAGATTAAAACACCTACTTACCACTACACCCGTGCTAAAGGTAGCAGATCCAGAAAAGCATTTCGTGGTTTGCACGAATGCAAGTAAAGAAGATGTTGGCAGAGTGTTGACACAAGAAGGAAAAGTTATTTCTTATGAATCATGAAAATTGAAGGAGTATGAACATCGATATTCTGCTTATGACCTCGAATTAACAGTGGTAGTGCAAGCACTTAAAATGTGGCGACACTACCTGTTGGGGAAGAAATTTTTGTTGTTAACGGATCATAGTAGCCTTACCAATTTCTTCAACCAGTCTAACTTAAATGCTCGACAGGTTAGATGGACAACTTTTTAAAGTGAGTTTGATTTTGAAATGAAACATCTAAAGGGGAAGGAAAATCGAGTGGCCAATGCATTGAGTAGGAAAATACATTGTATTTATGAGATCCAAATCAACCAAGCATGCACAAACATTCCTGTAATAATAAAGGAGGCATCAATCAAGGATCCAGAGTACAATTTTCTTTGGCAGAAGACAAAGGAAGTTATGTTGAAAGGGGAGAAATCATATTTCGAAATAAATATCGATAACATCCTTACCTTCAAAAACAGAATGTATGTTCCTAACCAAAACTCTGTTAAACAATTAATATTGCATGAGTTTCACTGGAAACCATGTGCGGGCCACCCAGGTTACCAGAAACTACTTTCAGCCATCAAGAAAGGGTATTTTGGCCGGGGTTAAGGAAGGATGTTACTAAATACTTGCCCAAATGTTTGGAGTGTCAGTTGGTGAAGGCAGAACATCAGCAGCCCGTTGGTTTGTTGCAACCACTGCCCATTCTGGATTGGAAACGGGAGACCATAGCATTAGACTTCATCACTGGTTCACCCCGCACTTGGAAGCAGCATGACTCAATTATGGTGGTAGTAGACAAATTGAGCAAAATTCCACACTTCATACCTGTGAAATCCACTTACAAACACTGTGGAAGTCGCAGACATATTTATGAAGGAAATCTTCCATTTTCACGGAATACCCAAGGTGGTAAATTTAAATAGGGATGTGAAATTTACATCCACATTTTGGAAAACCGTCTTTTCAGGATTGGGTACCTAGATCCAATTTAGTACGCCTTACCATCCTCAAACGGAAGGACAAATTGAACGGTAAATCAAGTGCTGGAGGATATGCTATGCATGTTTGTGATGCAACAACCACATAAGTGGGAGGACTACCTCCACCTAGTGGAATTTGCATACAACAATGGACATCATGAATCATTGGGTATGAGCCCCTTTGAGGTATTTTATGGAAGAAAGTGTAGAGTGCTTGTGGATTGGAATAATCCAGTTAATAAGCTAGCATTGGGCCTCGACATGCTAGCAGAGATGGAGGAAACTATTAAAAAGGTTCGACAAAATCTAAGGGCCACCTAGGATAGGCAGAAAATGTATGCAAATAAAAAGAGGACATATAGAGAATTTCAACCAGGATATCACGTATATCTCAGAGTAAAGCCCCAAAAAAATTCCTTACAGTGGAGGGATTATGCTAAGTTAGCACCCTGGTACTGTGGACCTTTTCAAGTCTTGGAACGGAATGAACGGGTAGCCTATAAGCTTACGTTACCAAGCCACATTCAGGTCCATAACATTTTTCATGTTTCGTTGTTAAAAAATATGTGTACAATCCACAACATATAATAATATGGGAAAATATTCAAGTAATAAGTTAAGGTAATATGTATTTTTTTATAAACTGTTTTGGAGGAAATTATGACTATGAATTGTGTATGTGCAGGTCGAATCGGAAGGAGATTTTCTGGCAAAACCTCTTCGTATTATAAATCAAAGAGAAATCAGCTTACGAAAGCGAGCTATCACCCAAGTTAAAGTGCAGTGGAAGAACTTTGGCACGGATTAGGCCACCTAGGAAGAGGAGGGATTTATGCCGGAATCTTATCTGACATTGTTTTCTTAAATTAGCAGAACACCATGGATGGTGTTCCTCATAAGGGAGGGGAGATGTAACACCCCAAGCTACATGAAAAATTACTGTGGTTATTAAATGCATATTTATGTTTTGTTACATTAATTTCTGTTACATTATGATAATGATTGAGACTAGAAGGCCATATTACAATTGATTACCTAATTAATGAGTAATTAGGAGTTTAGACATGTTAATGAAAAAATAAATTGTTTGCATAGTTAAAATAAACAATTATCAAGAAACAATTACACCCCTTCCCTGTAAAGGGAAATATAGAGGGGGGAAAAGAATGGAAAAAGGCTATCCTAGAGTTGGGTGACAAAAACCAATGGGAATTCACGCAAATACAGTCGAGACAGTACATGACTTGAGGCTGGACAGTGAGTCCTAAGGCCCAAGGTACCCGATTGTAACTGGATATAATCTAGTTGTGAAAAAGAGGAAGTGCTCGAGGGAGAGCCTGGACGTGATTGCTAGGCTCGTGGTTGGGAGGAGAGACTTTCCAAACGCACTTGGAATTATATACTGACAAATTTAAAATAGATATGTATCATAGATTTCTTTTGGAAAAAAAAGATAACATTAGTTTATAGAAAGTTATTTGCTTACAAGAAAAGAATCATTTAGAATATTTATACAGTAATGCAGTAATGCATAATAATAAGCAAATAAATAAATAGGCTTGCAACATTTTCTTTTAACAAAACAATGCATAGGAAGTAATGTTGAACAACCACCAATAAAGGATTCATACTTGAACCATTTCCTTCTTGACAAAAGAGGTTATACTGTAATGCGTATTAACTGTCGAATAACGAAGTCATGCATGAACATTTTTAGAATCTGGTAAAATAATTCTCTAAAAGCAATAACATTTTTAGAATCTGGCGAAATAATTCTCTATGAAGAAGTCAAATATTACTTATAAATTGTAATAGAGAAAATATTAAAACCCTAAGGCAGAATTCCTCTTTCGGCAAAGGATGGGAATCATCATTTCAGTTAAGTATAATAAGGAAGTTGAATAAATGACAAGGAGGAGACAGTTCTTTAACCATTAGTTAACAAATTACATCAAGTGGAAAAATGAGAGATAATTTAGTATTCCCGAAAGCATGCATCTTAGTTGCATCTATGTACATCAAATAATCCTTCCAGCAAGGTGGCAATAGAGCCAAAGTATGAATAGATAGAACTGAATAACGAAAACATATGCATATATCTATAGAGATAAAACATAGCAATCTACAAAAGCAAGTTACCGAATGCTCAAACTGGAGGAAAGGCGCTCGAGTTCTTAGTCCCTCAATTTGCAAGCATTCTAGAGAATTTTAAATTACATACATACTTACAATGATAGCCACGGACTTATAAGTCTCAAAAACCTTGAAACCTATCTACAATTCTACACTGATATTTTCTGAGGATGACAATTTAATCCATTCTCACAATATTTTATTTAAAAAACAAGAAGACGGTAAATCTAGGCTAAAGCTTTCCACTAGAGCAAAATTCCCTCATGCAAGTAAAATGAAACAATCATCTTAGGGAGCTCGTGAATATATTTTCCAACCTATGACAAATTGTGGAGAATATGAGTTCGCATAGACTTTGTAGACGCGGACTTAAACATGAAATCACCTTGACAACAACAATAGATTACCTGCAAGATCATTTATGGTCATTCTCAGAACTTGAGGGAGAATGCTTGTCTTTTATTTAACTATAAAGAATAATCATGAGAAATATATCAACCTTACCTGGTTTTGGAGAGTTCCATCCGTGAGTCGCCCATCTACCTTGCACAAAACCCTTCACAGGGTTAGGAACAACATGAATAAGGAAATATGTAAATAGAAAAGTCAATAGTCAGAGACTTACCTTCATTAAACCGGTGTTGGAAACCACCACCCCTCGCTGAGCCTAAGGAACCTTGTGCCAAACCTGGCCAGCAAGAGCCATGTGTTAACCCTATGTAGTGGGAAGACTTCAAAAGCAGACATTGAACATATCTAGTAATGGAGAGTTGGAATGATTGAAGATGAGGGTTCTAGTTACCTCCCTACTAGGAATGAACAGGTAGAGCCATGATTCATGGACAAGGAGTCATAGAACTAGCTGAGAAACCAAGGGCTGAATTCATTCCAAAGCAGCCAATACCCTCACCTCCAAGAAGCAAATTATCTCCTCTTTGATTGGAGACGGTGAGTTGGGCAGTTGGAAAAGCCCTAAACCCTTCTCACCGTCGGATCACCCCAACCAAATCAACGAGTGAGAAGTATACCAGATGTCGCAGTTAGATCGAGCTGTTGGATGGATGCATGAAATGGAGCAGCCTAGAAGCAAGCCGCATGGTTGAGCGTACAACATGTCTCCAATCCAAGGTGGAGTGACGGGCCTAATGCCTCGCGTGAGGCCATGTGATTCATTAAGGCAAGGCAGAAACAGATAAGCAGCCGATTGTGGGCAATTAATACAACAATTAACAAAAAATTATGCCATAGAAATCCGCACCTGCCTCCATGGCATGTGATTAAGTATTGGTTTAATGCATAGATGTAAATATCATTTTATTTTTTTTGTATATAGTTGATAGGTGTTACATTTTTCCACCTTTTTCGATTAATATATTTTATTAATCATAAAGTTTTTTTGATAGTTTTATTATTTAATTGTTGCATAAAACTATGTTATCATATACTAATAGATTATTAGGAATATGATTCCTCCACCAAAGTTGTGGTGCTTAAATCATGAGCTTAATATAACTAAATTATATGATCACATTCACCCCATAAAAACTTTTTTTCATAAAAATAAATTTTAAACTGACGTTGCATATTATTTTTATGATAAATAAACAAATTTATATATATATATATATATATATATATATACCATTATTTTAATTAAATTTTTTATTAATTTAACAATATATTTAAAAATATATTTTTTTAAGATATTTAAAAATATTTAAATATTAATTTTCATATTTATTTAAAAAAATGTCCACATGGACATTTTAACCTAGTTTTAAAATGATATCATACAAACCACCTTTTACACTTTAAATATCAAAATATTATAATTTTTATGTGATAATTATATATATATATACGATCATTATTGAATTTTTGGATATGCAAAAATCAAAGGAATAGGAATAGATTAAAATATGGAATTGAAAATTTGCAATTTATTATGTGTAATTTGTTTAAGATTCAGGCCCGAATCAACGGGTCAACATTATTTTAACCATTTTTTGCATTTTTTTGGTTGTGCAAAAATCAAAGGAATAGAAACATATTAAAATATGGAAGTGAAAATTTGACACTTCATTATGTTTTATTATTTGTTTAAGAATTAGGTAAGAACCAACTCATCAACATTATTGTATTAGTTGTTTTAGAGAGATAAGATAACATAGTTTTATTAATATTTCATGAAAAATGAAATAGAATAGAATTGGTATAAATTTGTCATTAGTGTATATATTTTGTCTTATAAGTTAGGGATGAATCTAAAATTTATTATTTAGTTTGTCCTATTTTAAAATATATATAATGTTGTTGGAATGTATTATTTAGTTGAGTGAGTGAGATAACATTTTAAAGAAGAAAATCATAGATCCTCAATTATAAATAGACTAGCCTATTGATGAACAAATATTGAGATAAGAATACAAAGTGATGTTTTTAATGTTACTTGTATGTGTTTAATGGTGAATGCCAATGTTTAACTAGTGTTTTAGACACTACCATTCTTGTGTAGAAAGCCTTGTTCTCATCGACCTTTGAAATTCCCCTTGTGTTTCAATAAGGTATAAAAGCTATGGTTAAAGAATCGGTGGTAACAAATAATGATTAAGAGTTGTTAGGGCTATATATTCTAATGGATCTATCATTGCAAGAACTATTGGAGGTTGTTACATGTCAGGAACACTATGAAAAGTATTTTTAGAGCTATTGAAGAAGTCATCTATTTGGAAAGGGGCTTAATCGTGATCTCGAGTTTGTAGGCATTAGAAGATATGATTCATTGTGATTTTTTTATATAATTATGATCTCTATGCATCAAATATGGAGATTTTTCTAAAGAAAAATGAACTATGAAAATTTACCAAAACTGTAGTACCCAACCTAAATGATGATAAGAAAAAAATCATGGTCAGTGGAAAAAGGATGAGATTGTAAGTATCATACAACCTATATCTCCAAAGAATTGAGATTCCATGCCAATGGGATTGATTATCCAAATGAAGTCTATAAGAAGTTATTGGATAAAGTTAATGCAATTCAAGTTACTTAACTTGAGTAAGAGTTGATATTTCTTAAGCCTTTGTCATTTGACGTGATTGAGGATTATTTGGATTATTCAAAAGAGCTACAATTGAAGCATGGTGAACATGGGAAGGATTTTGTGAAGAAGGATGGTGAATTATTAGAGATAATAATGAAACATGAGGATCCCTTATGATATATTTTGCTCGCAAACAAAGAATTGAACACCATGGAAGGAAGATGGTAAGGACCACATCCTACATTCTTTCTTCACTCTATTTACTAGAGAATAAGAAAAAAAATATTGAGAAAGAAAACTTGCATAATAAGAAACTTGATAAAGGGAAAGGAAACACAAATCTATGGATAATTAGGTCAAAATGACAACTATATTTCTCTTTGGAATGACCTAGGAAAGACTCATTAAAATTGAAAGATGCAATAATAAGTAGTTTAAATCTAGAAAGGTGAAGAATATGAAACCTATAATTATTGCAAGAGTCTTTGGGATTTTGAAATGGATTTATAAAAGAATATTAATGACCTAGAAGAGAAGGTTAAATGTATTGAAGGTGCAAATCAACCTCAAGAAGTTAAAGGTAATGGTTACCATACATTTTATGTTACTTCTTCTCATGTATTGCATGCATGTACTTATCACAAGGAATGGATAATGAACTCTAGTTGTTGTCCTCATATGGCTAAAGATACTTCTCCCTTTACCTCTTTGAGTAAAGCTAAGGAAAATAGTATAAGTGTTGCATATGACTATACACTAACCATTGAATAATGTAGAGAAGTAAATTACAACAATCGAATAATTAATCTTATTAGGCTAGCTTGAATAGTTGAGTGATTTTAGTTTTATGTAGTAGACGTCAAGTTTTTATGTTGATTGGTCTTTCCATTAACCATGAATATCCTTTTTCTATTCACCATAGTTGATTGATAGGTTTACACTGGGTACCATATACAAACTGTAGAAAGTGCTCGAGGTTTTCTTGATGAAATTTTCCATGGGAAAAAAACTAATAAAGCATTTATGAATTTGTATCATGTACCTTGGCTTAGTTTTAACCTTTTTTCAGTGCCTCAACTCACATTGACAAGCAAGAAGACCTATGATATTGTCTTTTGTAGCTTTGTTGTGAAGGAAATTAAAAATAGCTTTCATGACATCATTGAAGGGATTTTAGCTCCTAAAGACAAAATTACAAGCTATATGAAGTCAAAGACACAAAGGTATGTATTATAGTTCAGTTTACGCTAGTGACCACTTTGATGAGAAAATCAAGGTTTGGCATGAAATACTAGAGTATATGGACTACATAAGTATAAAATTGGTGGATCAAATAAATGTGGTCCATGGTAAACTTGAAGTTACATCTCATGAAGGAGTGTGTAAAAGTTGTAAGCTTGGAAAGAAAAACAAAGAAAAATTGAGAAAAGTAAGTCTTGGATGGTTGAGCACTTTGAGCTTCATGTACTGGAGGCCTCATGGTCATTTCTTGGAGCTAGATGCCTCACTCAATGTCTCTATTAAGTTAGGCATTGAATTGAAATTGACAAGTTTACACTAAGTACCATATACGAAATGCAGGGAAGTGATTGAGGCTTTCTCCATGATGCTTTCCTTAGAAAAAAAGATTAGAGTGATCATTGATGTGTATCATGCACCTTGACTTAATGTTAATATTTTTTTATTACCTCAACGTACATGGACAAGCAAGAAGGTATAATTTTTTCTTAGTATGATTGTTGCGAAGGACATTAACATTAAGCTCGATGTCATGGATTTTAGATCCTAAATCCAGTAGTTACAGGTTCTATGAATTCAAAGAAATAAAGGTAGCATTATATTTCCTTTTGAGTTGGTAATTATATTGATGAAAACAGTATGGTTTTCATGAAAGGATAGGGTATTTGAACTACGTAAGTATCAAAATTGATGGATCAAACGAATATGGTCAATGGTACACCTAGAGTTACACCTTAAAAAGGAGTTTGTAAGAGTTATAATCTTGGAAAGGATCACAGAGAAAAAATAGAGAAAGGTGCAAGGCTTAGGGAGAAAAATCATTTTTGGGTGTTGATAAATCTAGGGGGCAACAAGTGTAGGCGATTTCTCTTACTTTGATAACTTCTTGTGATGTCTTTTACTTTACTTGATTAAATTCTTCTTTCCTTTATTATTATTAGTGTTCTCTATCATCAAACAACTACGAAATGATAAAGAATAATGAGACAATAGGACACAAGATATAGGCAAACAGTCAGTGCCAAAACCTCTCCAACTGAGTGGAAAACCCACTAGAATTCTTCTCTTATTATAGAACTTCAATTGATAAATTCCAAGACTTGTGACCCTTGATCAAGACCCTCCAAGGCCAAGTGATCCTTTCTTCTTGATGAGCTTTCCTTCCACAATTTCCAGCAACAAACTTCGACCTTACAACAACTTCTCCAACTACTTCGACCCCAACAACAATTTCTACAACTTTGACCTAGAAACTTCAACAAATTTTACCTAGTAGGTTCACATCTTCGACCTTGATGCAACTTCAACAACTTAGACCTAGAAACTTCACAACTTCGACCTTGCAATTTCACAGCTTTGACCTTGTAGCTTCATAGCTTCAAACTTGCATCTTCACAACTTCAATGCAACTTCATAATTTCGTCTAGCCCAAAAACAATAGAAACTCTAATGAAAGAGAGAGAGAGAGAGAGAGAGAGAGAGAGAGAGAGAGGCCCAAAACTTCGATCTCAATCGTCTTCTTCTTCATCCTTTTCCAACTTCAATCTTGAGGAGATCGAACTTGCTTGAGTGAGTGTGAAAATGAGTTCAAATTCCTTCTTATTTATAGGCTTGTGTGGGATACGAATTACTATCTTGAGGCCAACTTGTCCCTTCATGTAGGCCGACTTTATCTTTGTGCCATGATGAGGTCTTGGAGGGTCTTTTGACTATATTTTGACTCAATAATTTTTTCTTTACAAGTAACACGCCCAAATGGGTCTTCAATACGTGACAATGACTTAATTGGGTTTTTGACAAACCTAGAAGCACTCAATGGGTGCTTAACCTAAAAATACATTTCGCTTAAGCATGAAACCCATGCCTCAAGAATACAAAAAATAAATTTGTTTTTCTCTTTTGATTAAATACATAAAATCACAATGACATATGCCATTATGAAGACCAAACCTAGTTACATATTTCAAAACTCCCTCTTAACTAGGGAGGTAGTCATAATCCATACAAGGTAATTGGATATTCTCAATATTAAGAATTCTCATAAGAAGATCCGGATTGGTAACCCATCTATATAGCATCATATCATCTAGCATTGTCACATATAAAGGCCTTGACTAACAACTCTATCTCTCCACAAGATCAGATCACAATGTTGGTGAGACAAATGATTTATAGACACCCTCATCATTGTCTCTCTCGGAACATACCCCACCTAGGTTCTCTCAGAGTATGTTCCACCAGGGCTATTCTTATATTGGATTCCTTATCCTCAAAGAATATTGGTCCTCTATGACTACTCTTATCTTGGATGCCCTACCACATCCTTAAAGTGTATCAGATTCCAGATGCTTACTCAATCCTCTGTTATATCTTCCGAGGTGAAGACAAGAATGATGTGTTTATCTCTCCTCATGACCTTCATTAAGACTTATGACTGTTAGTCCTAGTCTAGTGCATGACACATGAAGTAGAGAACCATATGTGTCACTCCCTCTTAACTAGGGATGAAAAAATCATTCCATAAAATGCATGTACCCAAGATATATTGTAATCAGGGACTTGTCCAAGCTACCTCTTGACCAGGGACTTGCTTCCAGCAACTCTTTAGGTGGAGATCATGGGACAACCAAATGCTTGAAGAGCTCCTCCTTTCGATGTCATGAACTTATTTCTATTTATTCATCAATATTCATCTTTTTGGGACTTCTTTGTAGGGCATCGACCATCCATCACTTTCATTCATGAATTATGTCAGTTATGTCATCCTGTCTTTCATTGGAAATTGATCCATTAGTTGATAATGGCATTTCCTTCATGCCTTGCTACCTTCTTCACATCATGTTTCCTTCAAGATATTTCATCCTACCACGTGAGTACCAGTTGTAGATGACACCTTGCTGCACAATATTTTGTCACACTTCCTATTCACTTCTTGTTCCATATCCTAAAGTGTCAAAACATTGAAAACTGTGCAACATATCCATCATGATATACAGAGCAAAACCTCCCTGAAGAATCAAAGGAAAACTGCCCTGAATCCATTTTGAGGAAGGTTAATGAAAAACTTAAATTTTAGCATCAATGCATTTTGATACACTTCCTGCCCATGCTGATGGTAGGTTTCACAGTTCTATCCTAGCACTATCAGTGTGGGTTTTGATATGAAAACCCACACTGAATATTTTCTGCAAGGTTTTCCCAAAATGGAGGAGAAGCTTCGTGCACTAGAACCTTCGAGAACAATGAGTTGGATAATGGTTGGTTTTTATATGGTCAAGCTCTCCCATTTGGACCTCTTGATATTATCATCATGGGATTTCCCCTTGAGATGTGGACCTTCCTCCCTCTTTTATGGATCCCTAACTCCCTCTCCCTTCCTATAAATTCACTCCCTTCCATCCCCAAATGGTTGGTCATTGGTTGTTGTATCCCTATGCTGAGATTATGCTTACATGCTACCCATTCTAGCTTGGAGGAGTGTTTGAAGAGTCTTTTCTTGGACTTGGACATCCACAAAAGGGTCTCTAACATCAAGGCATAGGTTGTATGATTCCATTTTTAGCTTATTAATATATACATATGATATTCACTTTCCATAATTGTGTAAATGTTTATGCTTTTAGCTTAATACTCCTTGATCTATTAAGTAATTTAGGTTTGATGTATGCCATATATGCTGTTGTATCTTGCATAGCTCTTTGATCTTGCTTGTAGGTACTTGGATGTGAAGAACAAGTAAGGATCGAGGCCTGGAGCGAAGGAATCAAAGTCATCTCCAAAGGATTGAGCGATTAACATCAGAAAGAGTTAGGTTTCTCCTTCTCTCTATATTTGTTAAACATGAACTAGGAAAGTGTATGTTATTTTGTTTGGTTTGTTGCTAGACCCACTCATTGGGATAGAGGGATCACCTCTGTCCCCAGAGGGGATTTACTTTCATAAAAATATGGAAACTCCATTGGGGAAGCTATATCTTCTTCATCCTCTTTTATCAATTGATCTCTTGATCAGTTTCACCGACCATTGTATTCTCAGTTTTTTTGACTCTATATAGGTTTGCATAATCACTAATTGTTGCCCTAGAGTGCTAAGTCTGGAAGTCTTTGTGGATTATTTATTTATTTTTTTCCTTATTCCTTGCCCAGTGCGCTTTTTCATTGATAGTCGCACTACTAGCTATTGTGTAGGTAAATCCTCACTATGGACAAAGATGATCCCTCTAGCCCAATAAGTGGGTCTAGCAACAAACGTGATAATCTACGAGACACTTTCCTAGATTACAACGAAATAAGAGAAGAGGAATGATACCTACCTCGCTATGATGCTATAACGCACTCCTTTGTTGAAGATCTTGATCACTTGCTTCTCAGGCTCAGTCTTTGCTACTCATAGCCTTTGAATACTTGAACAAGAGGCCAAAAACACGACAAAGCATAAAAGTGCAACAAGCATAATAAAATGTAATCCACTTAACAGATCAAGGAGGATTAAGATAAATGAAGCATTGATACAAGAATTTATGGAAAGTGAACCGGCAGTTGTATATATTAATAAAAAAAAGAGGAAGCACATAACCTAAGACTTGATGTTAGTAGCCCTCCTTGAGTGAATTTCCAAGTCCAAGCTCAAGCTCTCCAAGCACTCCTTCTACAAGCCAAAGTGAATAGGATGTAGGCACTATCTCAACATAAGGGTGCCAATAATCAGAGACCAACCCTTTGGGAATGGACGAGGATGAATTTATAGGCAAGGAGAGGGAGTTTGGATCTCACCAAAGATAGGGAAAGGTCCTCATCTTAAGGGGGAAACTCATAAGGATAAGATAAAAGGATAATATAGGGAGAATTCGACCACATCCACAATGAACATCATCCAGCTCACCGTTCTAGAAGACTTTATATCACGAAGCTTGACCCCCCACATTGGGAAAAGTTTCCTTTTAGGGTTCAATGCGAGTATCCAGGCAAAAGCCACACTGGCAGTGCGACGCTAATATAATGCAACCTTCCATTAACATGAGAGGGAAATGTCACAGTAATGCTGACCTAGAAATTACGGTTTTGAGCTCATTTTTTTCTGGAAAGGCTTAAGGCAATTTTTCATTAGTTCTTTATGGAGGATATGGACTACATATCAGGATGAGTACACTACATAGTTGTCAAGGTTTTTGCACTTCGGGGTATGACACAGGGAAGTGTACGAGGTGTGACAAAATGCTGTGTAACATATGCCCCCTAAAGCATGAAGGAAAAATGGGGAGTGATGACTAAGATGCTTTATGAGCTAGTGCAAATCAAGGACACATATACATATACATATCTTATACCTCTATCATATATATCAAAACATGAATCCACGATATGGACATCGCCACCTAATATAGAAGGATCATCATCATCATAGGTATAAGGTCCCATGGTATTTTCATAGTCATCTGTATAGAGGAAACATGTATATAATCATGAATAATACATAACTCCATGCAGCCTGAGTTATATCAGACAAAACTTAAGGTCTTGTGCTCCATCCTAATGTGATCAAAGTATGAATCCTACATGCGAATGACTCCGTCGAAGTCAAACATTCTATAAAACCACCTGATTACTGAACAATGATGTGAACTATTAACAATCACGAGAGAAACCACCAATAATGATAATGGCTCTCAATGTACGACAATAGAATCTGTGAATGTGAAAATGAAGTTGAAGTCGAACACTCATGGAATCATCCGATCGAAGGCCACTGATGAAAACCTGTCGTCCAATGTGAATAACTTACCATTAAGGCATGCAATCTCTAAGTTACTGAAAGGCAGTTTCTAAGTCATCTTCCAGGATAATGAGCTGAAGTCGACAAGAAGTGATCCATCAAAGGAGGGCCATAATGATTCCCTCATCATCGACACGAAAAAAGGAATAAAGTGGAATAAATGAGTATGATCTAGGACTGTGGAAAAAGGCCAGACAATGTATAGGTAGTAAACTGTAGATAGGACTTTTGTTGAACATATTAGTGACACAAATCCAGAATTTGGCAGCATTTGGCTCAACATAGGATTAGAGGTCATGATGAACAAATGATATAATTAGATGAGAGGAAAAATGGATTTACCAAACCTAGGAAGGCAAGCAATGAAGTGAGGATATCCCAAACTTGAAATGAGAAACAAATGAGTGTCATGTTCAAGAGCGACATGTTGCCTATACAAGATATGTTTCACTTTCACTTTCCCCACTATTTCTGGTGAGTATCTCTTTATTTTTACACAAGCTTGAAGAGGATACCATATGCTTGTCATATAAGTTCATCCTTCAGATGAATCCACCCTAGTATTTTTTACGAGCCCGAGGAAGGAGAAACTCGAGCTCGTCATGGTGACAAGACCTACGTCGTTTAAATTTTACGAGTCCAACAGAGGTGAAACTTAACATATTTTTCATGTTTAGAGAGTTTGAAAAGGAAGCAGAAAAGAAAACTCCTAAGGTTCCTTTTTGTAAATCGTCTCTTGGACCTGAAAAGGTAGAAATCAATATCCAAGAGAACCTCCTCACCATGTTCGACTAAGGTGTTCCTTTTTGTACAATAGTCTATCTTAGTCGGGAAAAGGGTTAAACTTATACTGAGTAGATGCCATTTCATTTAGTTTTACAAGTTTGAAATAATAAGTACTCAATAATATTTTCATATTTTTGGAGTCTAAAAAGAGTTGAAAGAGGACTCCTCCTGGAGCAACGAGTGGTATAAATTGATAACAATTGGTTCTGGTGATGATGGAACTGCTCAAAACATGTAAAGGTAAGAGGATGGCTAATAATACCACTCATCATAGAGGTTCCTCAGGCAAGGGTAAAACAATCAAGTGAAAGCGCATGTTTAGCCAAAGAGATGGTGACAATGGAATGAAAAAACCAAGGCTCATTTGGAAACAATCGGCTGATAAAAATGGAAATCATGAGATGTAAAGTGGGAATGGTTTCATTTTTACACAAGATTGAAACATGGGAAACTATGCTTGAGTATACTTGAAGATGATTTCATTTTTTCACAAGCTTGAAACATGGGAAAAACTATGCTTGGATTTGGTTTCATTTTTACACAAGCTTACTATGCTTGGATTTGGTTTCATTACACAAGCTTGAAACAAAGATAAACTATGCTTGAGATAAGTTTGCATTCCCCCAACATAATGACTCAATTTGAGGTACATACCCCCCAAGCTTCATTTCATTCACCTAAGTAGACTACTGGTTACTAACAGGTGGATGGTCTTATGAGATCAAGTGAAAGACTTGGTTGGGATTTTACGAGACCTAATCAAAGACTCGAATTGGAAGGGGATTTGTTTCATTTTTTAATGAGCTTGACACAAGAAAAGAACCATGTTCATGACAAGGAGCTTGACACAAGTAAAATAATGTTGCTCATGGAGACCTATTTAATTTTTTAACGAGCTTGACATAGTAAAATAACTATCCTCGTGGGGACCTATTCCAATTTTTAACGAGGTTGACATAGTAAAAGAACTATCTGCATGGTCCTTGTTTCATTTTTTTAATGAGCTCGACACAAGACAAGGAACTCTTCTCCATAGACCCGATCACAAACCAAAAGAGACCATGGATTCCTTGAGGTTCTCATCAGATGGGAGAACAACA